>VYZM01016513.1:21981-37780 GCA_013398915.1 Dromas ardeola | reverse complement strand
ATTATTTTCCCAAGGTGAGACGAAGCTTTTTTTTTTTTTCACGGTATAACAAAAAGAAATTCTATGTGTATCGAACTAGTAAAATATACAGAAAAGTTTATTTTTTATTTCCACTTGAAGAGTTACATTTCGTATCAAAGTTTACAGAGAACGGTTTTTATTTTATGATTTTCAGTATAAGAGTTGCCTTGACGGCATATTACGTACTGCGTAACTTTAATGCTATAATTGCTTGTAGAATAGTTACATGTCAGTATTGAAACCTAATCTCTAGCTGCAGTCTTGTAGATAACGAACAAACGTTCACCGAGCATGTATTTTGTATTTTATTGCATCGTACACCGCAACTAATAAGCCAAGGAACCGACGAGACATTAGGTGCGTGTACCGTTTCTATAAAACCACAAACTTAAGAATGATAAACTATCGAGATAGTTTAGTATTTGCTAATTTTACTACACTTTTTGTTATGTATATGTAGGGAGGTCATAGGGATTATAAATTCAATTTGAGTAAAGTTTAAAAACCATATATTTTATGATAAAAGGGCCTTTAACTTATGATGGCCAAAGCACTGATATTATATATTTGCTGTAAAGAGAATTATAAGAGTTTTATTTTTCTGATATTAAAAGTTACTTAATAAAGACTTGTTTCCATTAACTTGAATGTTTTGCTGTCTTCAGGGTTGTCGCTTGGAGCGGCCCGTGGGGGCTGGGGCTGGCTGTCACCCCCCCGTCCCTGACACCCTCCCTCCAGGAGGGTCTCCCAGTGCTAAACACGCCGCGGCCCCGACTCTGCCGTGGCTGGGTGACATCGTGTGCGAAGAATCGTGTTTTCCGTTAATTGCTGGCTTTATGCCCTGCCTTGAAAAAGCAACGTGTGCTCTTGCAGAGGGCACAGCCGCAGGTTGCCGCAAGGCTCAGGAACTCGCGTTGCGGAGTTGTTTCTGTGCAGCTGCAGGATAAACTCCATGTACTGGTAGTTGTGAGCATCAGCCAGCATCATAGACTCATAGAATGGTTTGGGGTGGAAGGGACCTTAAAGACCATCCAGTTCCAACCCCCCTGCCCCGGGCAGGGACACCTCCCACCAGCCCAGGTTGCTCCAAGCCCCGTCCAACCTGGCCTTGAACCCCTCCAGGGATGGGGCAGCCACAGCTTCTCTGGGCAACCCGGGCCAGGGGCTCACCGCCCTCACAGCCAAGAATTTCTGCCTCAGATCTCATCTAAATCTCCCCTCTCTCAGTTTAAAAGCGTTCCCCCTCGTCCCGTGGCTCCCCTCCCTGATCCAGAGTCCCTCCCCAGCTTTCCTGGAGCCCCTTGAGGGCCTGGCAGGGGCTGGAAGGTCTCCCCCGAGCCTTCTCTTCTCCAGGCTGAACCCCCCCAGCTCTCTCAGCCTGTCCTCGCAGCAGAGGGGCTCCAGCCCTCCCGGCATCTCCGGGGCCTCCTCTGGACCTGCTTCAACAGTGTGTTGCAAAAGGACCTTCTGATGTCCAGTTATATCATCTCCTGCTGCGTTTCCTCCTGGTCTGATGGCTGTTTGCACCCTGTGCCTGGTGCAGAGAGCTTGAATGTTTCCTTCTAAAATCATCGTGTCCCCTCTTTGCTGTGGGCCACCTTCTCTCTTGATTTCTCTCCTCTTTTGACACAGGTTTTGCCGTTGGAAGGAGCCCTGCTGCGGTCTCCTGGGTGGTGTTGGATGCTTGTGATGTTCATACAGATTTATTCTTGCTCCCTGTTGAAGCACCTTCCCCACTTGTCACCAACGGGGACCTGCGAGAGGGAGCAGTTTCCTTCTGGGATGGAGCTTTGCAGCAAAGCAGAGCACCTGGGCCTCTGATGGACTCTTCCCTGGGACGAAGGAGAGTGACAGCAGTTAATAGAAAAAGGCATTTTAAGGCCACCCGGCTCCAAAGGTGGATATTTATAAATCCTGCACTTAATGCCGCCGGAGGCTGTTTCCTGCAGCCTTGGTGGTGTGACCCTGGTTGGGTCTCGATGGTGGAGTAGGTACCATGGGGTGCTGCTAAGGGTTGGTTTTTTTGCCAGAACCTATTTCGGATTATTCTTTGAGGGGGAAAAAAAAATAAACCTAGCTGCTCCTTCCTGCCATTACGCGCAAATGCACCATCTTGGATTTCTAGATGCCCGAGGGCCACTTTGCGTGGGGGGTGTTTCACCTCCTGTCCATCATCCATTGCTCAAACACCCCTGGGGGACGTGGAGGTGGTGGAGCTGCCTGTGGTCCTCAAAGCCACCGCCCCCGTGGCCTCAAATCTAAACTTTCTCTTCACTTTCTTCAGGAGGAGGGCGAGGAGAATATTCCTTTTTGAACAACATGTCTTGGGAGGAGATCAAAGAGTGTTTAAATTGACTTCACGTGGGTCTTGGGGTGGTTTTAGCGTTGCAACAAGAGGTCTCAGATGTAAAACCTCAGGCAGGAGGGAGATGTAACCTCTTCATTTCTAGATGTCCATCGACCATCTGAAATCCCAGCATGTTTGATTTAGCAGCGCAGGCAACACCACGGTTCATTTTGAGTTACAGAAGACGGGCACGGGCTTAAAAAAACCCTCCAGTGCTCCTTAATTTGTTGCAGTGAATTTATTTTTCCATGCTCGGGAGCACTTGTGATGGGTGAGTAACCCGCCTGGAATTTTGGTCATGGAAAGGGAAGCACTTGCCGCCGGGCATTGGCATGGTTAGGAAAACTAAACCATTTTTATTGATTTTATTTCAAGGTGAAGTTTTTAAGGAAGCACTAAGCCGGATTTTTATTGTTTTTCCTTTCAGCTCCTCAAGTTTTCCCAGCTGGGCTCTGCTCTGCCCTGGGATCTCAGGCAGGGCTCTAAGTGAGGCTGGGTTGGCATTGTCAAGGATGGGTTGGCATCAGCTAAAAGCCCCCCCAGGGCCTTCATCTGGTTGATGTCCCCCAGCCCTGTTCTCCTCCAGCAGCATCTGGCTGGTCCACGAGCCCAGTCCCCGCCCTGGGAAAAACCTCCTCTGGCTCCTTGCTGGGAGCAAGGGGGAAGCAGGGATGGGAAACCCCTCCCGGGTGCCGGGGAAGGAGCTCAGGATGGTTTTCTCCTTCATCTTGCAGATCTTCTCGTAGTTGGAGGTCAGTGACGAGTGGTGTTCCCCAGGGGTCAGTACTGGGCCCAGTCCTGTTCAATGTATTCATCGATGACCTGGATGAGGGGACAGAGCGCACCCTCGGCGATTTTGCTGATGATACGAAACTGGGAGGAGTGGCTGACACACCAGAAGGCTGTGCCACCGTACAGCGGGACCTGGACAGGCTGGAGAGTTGGGTGGAGAGAAACCTTATGAAATTCGACCAGGGTAAGTGAAGGGTGCTGCCCCTGGGGAGGAACAACCCCCCGCATCAGTACAGGTTGGGGGCTGACCTGCTGGAGAGCAGCTCGGTGGAAGGAGACCTGGGAGTCCTGGGGGAGAACGGGATGACCACGAGCCAGCAATGTGCCCTTGTGGCCAAGGAGGCCAATGGCATCCTGGGGGGCATTAAAAAGACTGTGGTAAGCAGGTGGAAGGAGGTCATCCTCCCCCTCTGCTCTGCCCTGGGGAGGCCACAGCTGGAGCACTGGGTCCAGTTCTGGGCTCCCCAGCTCAAGAAGGACAGGGAACTGCTGGAGAGGGGACAGCAAAGGGCTACCGAGATGCTGAGGGGACTGGAACACCTCTCTTATGAAGAAAGGCTGAGGGACTTGGGGTCTTTTCAGTCTGGAAAAAAGACGACTGAGGGGTGACCTTAGTAATGCATACAAATACTTAAAGGGTGGGTGTCAGGAGGATGGGGCCAGGCTCTTTTCAGTGGTGCCCGGTGACAGGACAAGAGGTAACGGGCACAAACTTGAGCACAGGAAGTTCCACCAAAACATGAGGAGGAACTTCTTTACCTTGAGGGTGGCAGAGCCCTGGCACAGGCTGCCCAGAGAGGCTGTGGAGTCTCCGTCCCTGGAGATATTCCAAACCCCTCCTGGACGCGTTCCTGTGCCACCTGCTCTGGGTGACCCTGCTCTGGCAGGGGGTTGGACTACATGATCTCCAGAGGTCCCTTCCAACCCCTGGGAACAGAAATTTAAAAGTGAGGAATTCAGAGTCTGGCAATAGGTGGATTTGTGCCTGCTCGTGAGTGTAAATATGTTTACCTGCTAATGCGTGGGGAGGTGAAGAGGTTAATTAGAGCACAGCTAATCAAGCGCTCTACTGAAGCAGGCTGCTAGGGGTTGATCCTTGTTACAGCCAAATATGAACATTGGAGCAAGAATCGGGGTTGTGTAGCTGTTCCCTGAAGATGTTCTGCTGAGAAAAGGTTCTGGGGAAAAGTCTGTGTCTAGGTTAGAGACTCCAGTTGTTCCCTGTGCTGGCAAAGCGAGATGGTGGGGTGGGAGCATGGGCTGGCAGAGATGAAAAGCTCTGAATTCCCCATGTAGCTGTGGGCTGGCAGACAACCATGAGATGCAAGAGGACCGGCAGACCTTTAGCTGGAGTAGAAAGGCAGAGGTCTGCAGTAGAAGGATCAATCTGTGCACAGTTGGCAAAGGAAGAGGAGATTTCTAAAAGAGGAGCATGATTTACTGTGTCACAGGTGGCTGATGGGTCCAGGAGAAGGTCTGGATAGCGTGGCAAAGCCCGTAGGGTGCCAGGGTTTGAAGACTTGTGGAAAAAAAAGTGAGGTCAGAACCAGAGGAAAAAGCTCCCAGACAGCAGCAGTTGGACTGGGCGCACGTTGTTCTCAGCAGCCAGATGTCCACGTCATTGCAATCACCGGGGGCGTTAATTGGCACTTGGGTGGATGCTGCTCACGGCGAGACCGAAGTCCAAATTGCCTTGCTGTGACCGCTCCATCGGTGGGAGCCGACACTTGTCCTCGGAGCTCCTCCTTCCCGGTGTGAGCCAAGCAGAGCTCCCGGACCTTGGTGAAGATCTCTCTAGGTCACCGTGCTGGGGGCAGAGCCGCATTTATTTTGGCAGCGTTTGCAAAAACAATGTGAAGAGGATTAAATATGAGACTTAGGGGGAGTGGTAGAGTCTTCAGGGGGGGCCTTCGCTTCCCCTTTTCACCTAGTAAATGGGTAAACGAACACAATAGCCCCTATATCTACGTGTGGACAATATTCATAAAAATGAGGATTAGATAATTGCCCGCTGGAGCCCGTAGTCAAGGCGAAAAGTGTTCTCGGAAATATTTTTTAAGCCGTGGGGGCTGAAAACACCATTCCTGCCTCGGGTCAGAGGTAACGGCCAAAAAAACCCTGGATGCTTTTACTCCCCCTGCTCCATTAGCCTGCAAAAATACTCAGTACAGACTTTCCTGACACCACCGTTAGACTTCAGGTTGTATTTCAAAAGCGTCACTAACCGTAGAATCATCGAGTGCTTCGGGTAATCACCAAAGCTCTTGAGTTGCCCAGAGAGGTGGCGGAGGCCCCATCCCTGGAGACATTCAAGGCCAGGCTGGATGAGGCTCTGAGCAACCTGATCGAGTGGAAGATGTCCCTGCTGACTGTCGGGGGCTTGGACTAGGTGGCCTTTAAAGGTCCCTTCCAGCCCAACGCGTTCTACGATTATTTTGAACGCCCCCTGGCCCCAGTGACCTTTTTCCTTTGTGTATCTTTTGTTTCCAAGCGTAAATGACTGGAATTATACACGCAACTTTGTCAAACTGCCTATAACGGACGGATGCAATTGGCTTGAAACGATCCATACGTTAAAATTGTTAATTGGGATAAGAAGGGGTTCTTGTGCTGTGAGGGAGGTGAAAGCAGGGCTGAGGAAGAGCGAGCCCAGAGAGATTGCTGCAGGGATGAATCCTCCCCAGGCTGTTGATAAGGATCACGCAGGCTTTTATGTTCTTCCTGCTTTTTTTTTTCTTTTTTCCCCCCTTTCTTGATAAAATCAGCTGTAGAGAAAGGCTCAGTTGGACCTTTGTACTGTGTGGAACATGTTGTGCAATGCCACCACTTAGGCTTTTCTTAATAAATCCCACTCAAACTCAAATGCTTCCCTCTTCTATTTCATTATAGGTTAAATTCGGTGTTCTGTAGCATTCGTTTTTCAATCTCAAGTCAGCCGCCGGGGGAACTCTCCCGCTTGTACTTAGGCATAGGGTTGTGGGGTTTGGGGGTGCACCCAGCCTTGGGTGACCTCCCGTCCCAGGGTGACCTTGTGGCTGGAACCCCTCCTCCGTGCCACGTAAAATCCTCCATTCCTGGCATCGCCTGCTCTAGGTGGCTTTAGATTTAATAAGAATAATAATAAAAAAAATACATTTGTGAAGCAGAGAGGTAATGTGAAAGGATGGGAATGGTGAAATAAATGCGGTTTTGGTCTGTTTCTCTGGGCGGGGAAGGCAGGGGTTTCAGGGAGGCGTGAACAGGAGAATGTGAACAGTTCAGCTTGCCTTGAGCTGCGGATCTTGGAGCATCAAAGAGATGCCTCTTCCTCCAGCCCCGTGCATTGACAACGCCGATAGCGAGGACACCTGCAGGGACCTTTTCTGGAGGGCTGTGGGGTTTCCACGGGGTGTTTTCAAACGCTCCCTGCAGGTGCCTGGGACGTGTCCAACAGCGCGGGGGGACGAGCAGGGCAAGACAGGACGACTTCTTTACGAGGTTGGAAGGAAGAGAAACTGGAGGCTCCTTCTCTGCGTGGTGGGTTTTTTCCATGATATGCCCGAGAGTGCTGATTTCTGCCTCGTCCGGACACGTTGCGGTGCACGGCAGCTCCTGTTCACCCAGGGTTTTTTTTTCCCCGTGGGAAGGGGAGCGCTGCGGGGAGCAGGCAGAGAAAAAGAGGTAGTTGATGCCTTTGTAGGTCTTGCTCAGAAATAACATCCCAAGGCAGCCGGGACATCCGCCCAAGCCGAGGAGCTGGAGAGTTCGGTGGTAGCCAGAGGAACCTGTTGAGCTGCTCCAGCCCCAGCTCCATCCTCCTTCTGATCCATCCACGGCAGCAAATTCTTGTTTTGTGTTGGAAAAAGGGAAACTGGACCGTAACTGTACATTATATATACTATTTCTTTGTGATGTTAAAGACTTGTTCTTAAGGTCTTTTCCAACCCAGACAATTCTAGGATTAAGTGGAGTAGGTGGCAGTCACGTTGTCTTCTGCAGACAAACTCTGCCATGTGGTCATAGCTTTCAAAGCTCTCTAAAGGTGATAAATAAATGAAAATTTATTTTGGCAGCATTTGCGAAAACATTGTGAAGAGGATTAAATGGGAGGCTAAGGGGGAGCAATAGAGTCTTCAGCTTTTGATGACCTGAAATGAAGAATAATGGTTGTCTGTAAGATATTTATACATGGATTCCTAGGTTGCAGCCTTAGTAACCGGGTGAAGTTCTGCCATTAGATTTGATGGTCTGAAAGCTCCTTTTTTTTCGGTGAACTCTGTCAAAGCGTCTGTGATTGCATCCAGTTCTGCTCATCGCTGTTGGTTGGGAAACAAGTGAGGAGCACATGAAGAATAAAGACTCTTGTTAGGCCGAGCATCGGTTGCACGGCAGTGGATGTTCTCCAGACCTTTTCCTTGCCTTCCTTCACCCCCCTGTGCTCTGACCGTCACGTCTTTTGGCCAGATCTTTGCACTAGTGTCACCTAGAGATTTTTGGACTGGCTGAGGGCTTTGGGGTGGCTGTATTTCCAGTTCTCTGGCTATTGTGGTGACTTGCAGGCAGTATTTTTCTTGTGTTGTTTCCAGATTGCGTACCAGATGTTAGAGCTGGGCTGTCAGGCTGTTTCACAATGGTTTGCTTTCCGTTTACGAAATAGGAATTCTCTTTCTGCCCTTCTGAAGTCACCAGGTAGAAGTGGAATCAAAGTACCCTTTGATCTCTCACTGCAACATTTCCTTCACCTCCACTATTAGGACTCGCCTTTTCTTTTTCAAGCATCAAACTAATTCCCATCCAGACGCTTTTACTCAAAAACATCTCTTGGATCTAAATCCATCGGTGCCAGCCCCTAGTCGGGATGATGCTTTCCCAAGGACGAAGGTTAACCTCGGTGACATCTGCCCAGATGTTGTTTATCTCCACACCAAGGTGTGTTACTTGCCCCCCTAATAATTTGGCTGTTTTCAGCATTAACTTTGTACCTGCCTCCCTGAAAGCAGTGCTCAGCGTGCCCGAGGGCTCCTAGCCAGGAGAAGTGGGGGAAAAAGAGATTTCTCCTGGGGAAAAAGAGATGTCTTCTTCCATTTCTGTGGAGCATCAAAGTCCATCCCATGTCTGTGTAGCTGAACTTTGCTTTTCGACTGGATTTATTAACTTTCTTACCTCCTGCCCTGCCGTGCTGTCTCTGCCCGCTCTTCACAAACTGTTCCCTTCTCCCAAATTCTTGATGTTTTTTTCAGATTTCTTCATTTTTTCCCTCTTCATTCTTCTAGTCCAGGGGTTGTTTTCTCCGTAGGTCCGCAGTATGAACGTAGGGCAGGCGGCAGCAGGAGGGTGCTCGGGTTAGAGACCCCACCAGCTGCCAAGGGCAAGATCTCACAGGCAGGAGGAGGAGATGGCCGGAGGCTACAAACATTTCTGCAGCTTAGGAAAAGAAGGTGAAGCTAACAGCTCGGGGCTGCCAGGTGTGCTTCGAGCAGCCCGGCACTGATCGCATCCTCATCAAAGTCTTGGAAGGCCTACAAAGCCGGTGTCACCCCGTTCCGTTCCTGCCAGCATTGTGTGGAGATCCGGGATGAAAAGGCAATTCCTTCTCTGTGTGATTGTTGCACCCAGCAGTTGTAGCTCCATAAGAGCGGTGGCAGGTGGGGGACCCTAAATGATGCCTCCTTGGAGCCGCTCTCCAGAGCATTTTTTGGACTGGAAGTGTTCAAGACCAGGTTGGACGGGGCTTGGAGCAACCTGGGCTGGTGGGACGTGTCCTTGCCCAGGGCAGGGGGTGGAACTGGGTGGTCTTTAAGGTCCCTCCCAACCCAAACCATTCTGTGATTCTATGATTCTGTGACTGGGGAGGGTGTTACTGCCTGGAGGTATGGGACGCACAGGGGAAGCGCATTTTAGGATTGCACAAGGCTTATTATGGGACATTAAGAGGAGGAAACAAAGGCAGGGATCAAGGTGTTTTGAGGGGGAACAAGGGTGGGAGAACAGGATGAAAAGGGCTGGTTATGTGTCAGCAGGTTGCTGGTCGGCCCCCTTGGCTGTGCCCTGCGTGTGAGCAGTGCCGTCTGTCCTGTGCGCTCATTAAAATCCATTTCTAATTATTTCCTGGGCAAGGGACTCTCTTCCGTGTGTATGGGGGTCTGAATGCCAGGACTGCAGTGGGAGCACGGGTCGGGGGCCAGAGCGTGGGGATCGCCAGGAAACACCAAGGCAGCCCACTCGGTGAAGGTATATCTCTATTGTGTATATATATGTATATATTTCCCACCAATGAGCCTTTATCTGGGCCAGAGAGGGGAACAGGATGAAGCCGTTGGTGCTGTTTTGTGTTTGTTTGTGTCCATGTGGCGGGCACGGGGAGCCTGCCGGGGTGAGAGGCGATGCCCCAGCACACCATGCTCTGAGCATCACCCCCTTCAGGGCATCCCAGAAGAGGAGCCAGGAACTCGTTTGGAGTCGGCGTTGGAAAAAACACAAAGGAGCAGGTCTGAAAATTTGGGGGTTGAATGATGGTACCCGGTACCTGCGGGCGTAGCGGAGGAGGGATGCGGGTTACAGACTTTTCCAGCATCTTTTTGGCAGCGATGGTGGAGGGACTGCGGGAACTTAAAGGAGCTGCGCAGCCTGTAGGGTGAGAAAACTCTCGGTGCTCGCTTCTTTCAGAGAATTTCGGGGAGGTTTTGCCTTCTCGGACATCTTGTGTGGGTATGAGGAGGGCTGAGCTCTTCGGAGCATTTGGGAAAGACTTTAAACTCAGCGTGGCTCCTGCGTTTTTGAGACCAAAGCTGCAGGTCGCAGGTACCGGAGGAAATGCTAATGAGTGACCTGATTAAAAATACCCCGGTTGAAAGCCAGACCCGCTCTGCTGGAAAGAGAAGCGTAATTCTGGCTGGCTGTTGGTGTAAACATGAAAACCATTTGGCCAAACACCTCTCCGTGCTGATCCAGTTACACGGCCAGCAACCAAACTGGTTTCCTACCGAGTGGAGACTGGGATTATGCCTGGGAGGCAGATGGTTTCTGGTAGCAAAGAGCTGAAATAGCTTCATATTCTTCAGCTTGCAGGTTTCCTTCTACAAGGCGGCAGCGCCAAAACTGCGTTAAAAGATCCAAGCAAGAAAGGAAATAAAAAAGGAAAGGAATTGTGTAACATCGGAGCCTGTCAGTGGAAAAAAACAGGGATAAAATGTTTATACTGTATAAATCATCTGGCACCATTTCGTCTCATCATCTCATTTGGACCTGTTGAAAAATCGTGCCTGGTTTTCGTGCGCGTGTGTCTCTGCGGAGGGTTGGGGTTTTTTTATAAACAGCGGGTCTTTAGTTTGGTTTTTTTTTTGCCTGAAAATCTATTTATATACAAGTTAATATCCGTTGATGAAGCGTGTGGATTATTAAGGTTGATTATTCATCGTAGGTGTGATTTCTGTCACCCGGGATTGCTTCCTTTCCTGTGCCGGACAGCTGAAGGTTTTATAGGGTTTATTAAGGCATAGCAAGCAGTAAGAGTGTTTGAATGCTTGCAAATGTGGGTATTTCCATGAAAAAGAAATCTGGAGATTTTTTGGCGGGCTGGGCATTTTTCTGCTTGGTTTTTAAACGAAAGAACCACGGTCACGTCACTTGACGTAGCCTTGCTGGGCGCCGGGGCTCAGTGGGACAGCCGGATAATCTTCTTCCATGACACTTCAGCCAACCTCCAGAACAATTCCGGCTTAAAAAAAAAAAAAGAACGTGCGTGTGTTAAAAACCCCAGCTTTTGATTTTTTTTTTTTTTTCTTTTTTCTCAGCCAAAGTCTGCCAGGTTTTCAAGCCGCTTTTCTGAGCCTCTTCCTTGCAGGCTGCGCTGAGCTAAACCCCGTTTCGGTGAGAGCGGCTCGGGTGGAGTTTTAGCTCAGCCCTGCATGTTGGAGCCCTAGTTTAAGTGCTTGATTAACAACGCTGCCCCCACCTTCTGTGTAGCCTGAATGGATTAATATATCCCACCGGTAAGAATATTTTTCAGGTAGTCTAATTTATCCTGAGCTTCGTTTTAGTCTTTTTACGAAGGATGTAGAAGGTATCCTGATACAGAATATAGGGATAACTATATATTTAAGCACACAAAAAACTGTTGTAAACACCTGTTTTGGAGACGTCCTGGGGCTCTGAGACAATATTGGTGCCAACAGAGGAAGAGAAAATGCTTTTTTCTGCCTTCAGGTGGCCAAGCGTCCGAGCGCAGCTTCCTGCAGAGGTGGTGACCTTCGGCGATTTTCTTTGCCATCCAAATGACCTGGGGGGGGTGATGTTGTCTTGACATCACCTGGCACGGAAACAGCTGTTATCTAATATGTTTAATAGATTTCTGAGGTCAGAAGAGACCGTTACGATCATCCCGCTTGACAGTTACTACGATCGATTGTGACATTTTGGGCTCCAGCCAGCTGCCGGCGAGGGTCAGGGAGGATTTTTTTCCCCCCCAGTGCACAATCAGTGGACGTTTGCTGGGTTTGGTTTATGTGTTTGTTTTCCTGTTTCGTTTTATTTTTCTGGAGGCATCCGAGGCTGGTTGTGGCTGGCGATGGGGCCAGGGCCCCGTGGTTGTGTAAAGAAGCCGGTTCACCTGGGGTGGTTATGTCTTCTCCTGGAGATGCTGATGTGCTGGCAAAGCAGAGGAGCTTTTGGGTATCATTTCTGCCTGCCCCCCCGCCCCCCAGCTGCTATATTGACCCATATGAGTCAATCCCATATGAGATATGGGATCAGAACAAAGTTTTTTCCCCAAATTAGATGGGAAGGGACTTTTTGCTGCCTTCTGCAAGATGTGGAGCAGGGGGATGGATCTGGTCCCCCAGGTGCAGCTTTGTGCAGCAACGTCCTCACTGGTGCGATGCTCAGGCACCGCCGGCCCATCTTCTCCTTTGCCCCTAGCACCCAAAAGTTCAGTTTCTGGAGAAGAAAACGAACCCAGCCTGGCAAGAATCAGTCACTGCAACGTAATCAGGGAGGAACCGGGTGGATTGCAGGGAATGGGAGATGAGGTTGATTGATCTAATTGGCTTCATTAACCTGAAGGCTGAGAAATGACTGATACCGGCCGTATTATTTGACCTTTTGATTTATTCTTGGGCATTATGAGAATATAATTCTCAGCATTAGAGTGAAACAGAGCAGTGGGGTGGCCTGGGAGCAGTGACCCGGGAAGGCAAGGAAAGCTCCGTACCAGCCGGCTTGCCGGGGAGTGGGAGTTTGCCGTGTGTACTGGGAATATAAATAACCAGATCAGCCCAGAATCAACAGTTTTGTCAGCTGCGCTGGGGCTGTGCCAGCTACAGGCTCTACATATGTGATTCCTATTATAATTCTTTCTCTTGTACCAGTCCCATAATGATCTTGTTGCATAAGGAGGGAGTTTTAATGGGGTTATAAAAGGGAAAGAGTTCTTCAAATCTATTGCCGGTGGAAGGCTTTGTGGAGGATGGGCTGCCCCGCTCCCTTCCTAAAGCCAAGGATTTATCCCCGTGTACCTGGGGGAAAAAGGAGAGAAAAAAGAAAAAAAAAAAAAAAAAAAAGAGTGAGCTCCTTCATTCCAGGTGAGTGAAAAAGCATTGCTGGAGGCCCGTCCGGGAGCCCAGGCTCGCGTCTCTTTTGTGGCAGCGAAATAATGCCTTGTGCTTGACACTACAGCTGCTGTTTCACACCTCGCTGGGTTTAATCTTATGAATAAACAGTATACTAATTGTTTCAGCTTTCAGGGCAGCGGGGTTTGCAAGGCAGCCTAGTCATGCCAGGAATTTAAGTTTATGTAATTCGTTTTTTTGCTGTGGATTGCGGGCATGGCCTCTGGCCAGCCCCGGGCACGAAACGCCGCGCGTCGGAGGTGCCCCGTGCTGGCTGAGAACCTGCCTGGTCCTTACACCACCGGAGCATCCTCCACAGGCGGCGCGTCCCATCGCACCGTGACGCCAAGGGTCTGTCAGATGCCGCCCTGCCGTGACGCTCCGCCGGGAAGAGCCCACGGAACAGAAGCCAAAGCAGCTCCGATACCTTTGAAAGCAATGCTATGTGAGCAAATAAAAGCAGGGCGAGCTGTGCGGGTGATGAGGGTGTGTGTCAGGAGAGAAGCACCCCGTGGATGAACGTAACACTTCACATTCGCTTTTCTTCCCACGTGTGGTCCAGAAGCTGCCATGATGCTTCGTGGGCCCGGTGTGGATAAAGCAAGGGCAGAGGAGAGGCTGAGCATCTATATCACAAAAGGAAATTTGGGAGTGGTTTTCATGGTAACTTGTATGGATTCAACCCAGACGTGTCTGGTATTTTTCCCTGCCCGATTGCTTTCCGTGTGGTTTTATTCCACCCTGGGGGGGGGAACCACCCCCTGCCCACTGGCCCGAGCGTCTCTCAAACCACCTCCCCTGTGCCGCCGTCTCCCCTCCTGCAGAGTGAACCCAAACACGCCGTCTCCTTGGGCTTGTGTTCCAGCTCCCCCCTCCCATCTGCTCTTCTCCTCTCCTCCCCTGCTTCCCCCAGCATCCCTCTGTGCCAGATGGTCCCTCTCTCCCGCGCTGGCTGCTCCTCCTCCCCTCCGGGCACCCTCAACCTCGCCAAGCCCCAGGATTTTTCTTGCAAAGCTGGTGAAACTTGATGTTTTTAGTGATGTCCCAGCTCCTGCGTTGATGGCTGGCTTGCAGCTGTTTTCTTTTATCTTCAAAAAACAGAGTTTCCAGACCCGGGGCTTGCATTTATGTTATTTAGTTCCTTGGGAGTTTTTAAGCTGATCAGGTGGGATTTCTCCTTGATCTTTGAAACCCGCTAAGCTCTCTGGCTGCCTTTTTCCTCTCCGTTTCAGGGATATTCTCCGTTTGCCTCATTCCTTTCAACTTTTCTGCTGACTGGTCAGATCTGCGCTCCAGTTTGGGGTGGATTTTCTTCTTTCGTCTCCTCTTATTCAGCAGTGACACTGAATAATCTCTTCTTTCTCTGCCAGCTAGGTGGGCGTCCAGCTTCTTCTGCAATGGAGGAGGACATTTTTGCAAGCAGTTGGAGCCAGCAGGAGGAGGTAACGCAGCCGCCCATCCCTGCCAGCCTGGTCCGTGCCTACTGTCGGCGGAGCCCCTGCCGCGGGATGGGGATTTCCATGGGAGGTTTAATTTAGAGGGTCACCGTGGTGTAGCCTCGTCGAAGCCTTTCTCTTGGTCAGCACGTATTTTGGGGTGTTTCCTATCAGTCTAGGACCGGTTGGAAAGTGCTGGTTGGAAAAACCCAGGCTGTGGCCATGGAAGTTGCGGTGGTGACAGAAGGAGGCGGACAAAGGGACGACGGGTTGTCCTGTCTGCTAGGGAGTGCGGTCACGGCCAGATAGGCAGGCTGAGAGAGGCATCCACGCAAGCCCTTCACGCCAAGGAAGTCAGGATTTTTGGCTTATCCTGCTAATATAAGAGTGTATACGCACAGGTGCCAGGGAGTTATGCTTTTTGAAGGCATTTGATCCGCTCGTGGATGGCTGATTCAAAGGGAAGCCATCACACGCTGCTGCATCCCTGCAGGAGGGTTGCCATCCCAAATCCACCATCTGCCGGCTTTGTTGGTGGATGCAGCGTCTATGTTTTTACAGTTACAGATGGCTCGAAAAGTTAAATCAACTTGACACAGCCATGGCACAGAGTTTTCCCTTCCCTCCCACTCGTGCGTGTCAGCGCAGCCCATTACGATCCATCAGCCATGGTGACGGATGGTTATCGCCAGCCAGCTTGGGATGCTGGAGTCAAGCATCCTGCACGGTGTTGTAGCAAGCTTCAACATCCTTATTTTCCAAGCAACATCTGAAAAAAAACACATCTGCTTGTGTCTCTTCATCAGTAAAAGTCCTAGATTTGGAGGTTTGGTTTTTTGTTTTTTGTTTTTTTTTTTTTCCCCCAAACCTGTCTGGCCTGGAGCTGCCCTGGGGAACCAGCAACCAGCAGAAACCATCGGTGATCCAGGTCTTGTCCCACTCACTCTGTGGTCCATATCAAACTCAACGGGAGGCTGAATGGCTTCCAAATGAAAAAAAAACCCAAATCCTTCTTTTTAAGAGCAAATATGACTCAACTGCTTTTATTTCTGACTCTATATTACTATATTATTTCTTATTATTTCCACATTATATTATTTCTTATTTTTTATTACTTGCTGGTTTTATTTCAACGCCGTCTGTAACCATTTCAACCACTTAGTTCAACTCTGGGCTCATACGTGGAAAGAGCGGGCGCTGGTGTTGTCTTCTCGACCCGTTTTAATTAGGGTGCCATCACTGCTAGGCAGAGAAGGGTCCTCGCCTCCAAAAAATTGTGCTTAGTCTTAGATTTTAATTTCCGAGTGGTGTCTCAGGGGGGCTTGAATTGTTGGTATCTGCTCCGGTGAAAGCCACGTGTGTACAGACACTGCATCCTGGCCTCCAAGTTGGAGATAATCATAGAATGGTTCAGGTTGGAAGGGACCTTAAAGATCCTCTAGTTCCAACCCCCTGCCCTGGGCAGGGAATGATGAATAATGAACATGGGGAGGAACAACCCCCCGCATCAGTACAGGTTGGGGGCTGACCTGCTGGAGAGCAGCTCTGTGGAAAGAGACCTGGGAGTCCTGGTGGACAACGGGATGACCACGAGCCAGCAATGTGCCCTTGTGGCCAAG
>VYZM01016513.1:0-18393 GCA_013398915.1 Dromas ardeola | reverse complement strand
TTTCCTGGGAAGATAAGAATGTCCCGTGTCCTAAAAAGTGGAGTTTGGGGCTGTAACCTGGAATGTGGGAGGCTGTAGTTTGGAGCTTCGGTCTGTTCCTATACCTTATCTCCAAGTCACTCTTCTTTTGCCGGCGCGAGGAAATAACTGTGCCTTCTGCCGCTTTATCTGAGATATAAAATGTCTGAGCAACAAACCGGGTCTTTCTCTCCTCAGACAATTGCCGCTGCATATCCTCGCTCTGTGTACAAGAAAAAAAAAGATACACCATAAACAGCTGCAGATAACTGGGTGAATAAAAGATGGATTTAAAATAAAACATAAATACCCTAAAAAAGGCTGTACATAACGCTATTCCTGACCTCTCCGCTGAATGTAGCCCCAACCTAATTTTATTTGCTTTGGTCAGGAGTAAGTTAAAGCCTCCTTATTTGAGCCCAGTATTTTTAGATCCAAAATACAGAATACCCGTTGTGGGTAGTGGCCTTGCCCTCAATTTATTTTATTTTCTGTCTCTGTTGTTCCGCTGCTCTATAATCATCCTGCGGCTTGTGTTCGTGGTGTGCTTATATTTACCACGCAACGTGCAAATTGGTATCTTGTAAAATACGCGACGTCTTTCCACTGCCCGTCGCAGGAAGCGCTTGGTTGGCCTTGGAAAATGGTGAGGCAATTAAAACCCAACCCTACTTATTTCGTAATTAAACGGAGGCACCTCCCGTATGAATTTTGCACCACGTTATGAAGTGGGTGAGGACACTTTTGTGAGCAAACCGGCGGAGAAAATTTGCCCTCTCCTCTTACGTTTGCTGGTTGGCATCTTCAAAGGCAGCACTATGGTGGCCAGGGAGAGCCGAGAGGGTGGCTGTCCCATCCCTGGGACCATGCCCGAGGGTTTCCACCCACCATCCAGACACTGGCCACTGCGTGAGCAAACCCGCATCCTCCCTCGCTGCAGGGACAACTCATCTTCTCCGGGGCTGTACAAAGTAATTAAGCGGTTTCAGTCCTGACAAGAGGATGATAATCCCATCCTGGAGCCAATTTTCATGTCGCAACATGTCCTCGCACGCTACCCGGCAGCCGGCTTTCCCCTTGGAGGTCAGGCTCGTCAGTAAAGCCTACAATGAAACTGCTGTAGGCTCCGAGTCCTCAGGAAATTACAACCTGGGTGTGCCGGGAGAGATCAAAGGGCCTGGGGTCAGCCCTCGGGGCACGCTCACAGCACCAAACCGGAGGCGAAGAAGGCAGAAACTGGATTTAGCAACAGTTTAAGTAACGTCGGGTCCACCCTGGCTGGTCTGTGCCGGGTTGGCGTTCCAGTGATGGCCAGTGCTGGGCTGCCGTGTCCGCCCTCGCCGGGAGCTGGGACTTCTCCTGCCTCCCCCATCCCTGCTTCAGGAAGAGACGGCGTTTTGAAAGCAACCTGATGAGATTTAACCAGCTTTTCCTCCAGTGATTAATTGCACGCACGTATTTGCTCATCGCACAGAACCAATTTGTTTTTACTAAGTGTAAATATATTTACCTCCTACCTTGCATCCACGGGAGGCGTCGCTTTGAGTACGCACAGTCAGTGGTGGCAGCCTCCATCCTGCCGTTCCCGAGGGAAATAGCCATTCCCACTGAACTACAGGAATGTCAATATATATATATGTTCCCTCCAAGTTTCTAAGGGGTCCTGTTTCGGAACTTCCCCAGGAAAAAGGGAGGCAAGAGGTAGGTCCCCAGCCTGGGGACAGCCGCCCGTCCTTCTGCATCCCTTCCCAATAGCGCTGATGCTCCAGCTCCTCCGCTTGGTAACCCAACGCATGAACATCTTGGTGTTTTTGAGAGCCCTCCTTGTCATAGCGTGGATGGACCCTTGGGCAGGGGCCAGCTGCATGTACCAGGCCAGGATCTTTGTCCCGGGTGAGTCACAGAATTACAGATTCATAGAATTGCTTAAGTTGGAAGGGACCTTTCAGATTATCGAGTCCAGCCATCAACCCAACACTGACAAAAACCATCACTAAACCATATCTCTAAGCACTGTGTCTACCGGGCTTTTAAATCCCTCCAGGGATGGGGACTCCACCACTGCCCTGGGCAGTTCCAATGCTTGGCAACCGTCTCAGTGAAGAAAGTTCTCCTAATATCCGTCCTAAACCTCCCCTGGTGCAACTTGAGGCCGTTTCCTCTTGTCCCATCGCCTGTTCCTTGGGAGAAGAGCCCGACGCCCCCAGCTACCCCCTCCTTTCAGGGAGCTGCAGAGAGCGAGAAGGTCTCCCCTCAGCCCCCTTTTCTCCAGGCTGGACACCCCCAGCTCCCTCAGCCGCTCCTCACCAGACTCCTGCTCCAGACCCCTCACCAGCTCCGTTGCCCTTCTCTGGACACCCTCCAGCCCCTCAAGGTCTTTCTTGCAGTGGGGGGCCCAAAACTGGACACAGTCTTCAAGGTGGGGCCTCACCAGTGCCAAGTACAGGGGGATGATGAGTACAGGGGGAAATCCATGAGGTAAGTCCTGGGATTGCTTGGGAAAGCAGAGCTGGGACCTCCTTGGATGCAGGGTGTCGGGGGGCTGAGGCCGTGTTCCTCCGGTGGTGCTGAGGGAAGGTTGCACCGCAGCGTACCAGAGGTTTTACTCCTCCTGCCCACATGTTCCTTGGGCTGCCGTGCTCTCTGGGAGGTGAGATGGAGGTGTGCCCCACAGTCCTGGTGCAGGATAAGCTTTTTTTAGTAGATTAGCTTGTTTAGAGGCTAATAACCTAGAGGATGCTTTTGACGAGCAGCAGTTTTGCTCCTGGGGCTGTCCCTGGGAAGTGAAGGACATTGGGAGTGAGGTCCCCTTGAGCGTATCTCCTCCTGACAGTGGTGGTGTCCTTGGGTGCCATCACAATCTGCCCTGGCAGGCTCTGAAGGCCACACAGCTCTTGCTGGGTGCTGACCTGCTGCTGCATCCCTGGCGGCAGCGGCACGTGGTGCCAGGTCCCTGGAGCGCAGGTGGGTGCAAGGTGGCACCTTCAGGGTGAGGGAGAAGCCCCAGGTCTGACATTTGATGGAAGATGACTGCTGTTTTCTCCTCCTACTGGGAGCTCGAGCACCGGAGCTGGTTGCTCGGGGGCTGCACCAGACAGGCTGCTGGGAGCTTGTGGGCTCGAGAGATGGGGCGTCAGGCTTTACAGGATGCTTTCCAGCCCCCACATAAGCCAGATTTTTATTTTTATTTTTTTTTAAAATCTGCCTACTTGTTGGATAAAATTTTCTAAGAAGCCTGCCAGGCTTTCTGGCAGGATTTCAACAAACCCGGTATGGTCCCATGTTGTGCTTTAGCTACAGATACATTGGCAAGTGGAAAATAAATGTTTTCAAACCTTCCTCGTGGGCTCTACGCCGGTGACTCACCACCGCGCTCCCAGCCAGGAGGGGGTTCGACCAGAAAACCTCCTCATGCCGCTGCACGGGAGTGATGCCCAAGCGAACTATTTTATCCATCAAAAACCACTGTAAGAGTAGACTTTGCACAGGAGCAGAGGAGAATACGGTTGCCTTTCTCAAAAGCCCTCCTTTGACTAACGATGTGCCAATTTTCCAGAAAAAGATGAAGAAGAAAAATACAACTTTGACCTTTACCATTTGTAA
Organism: Dromas ardeola; assembly: GCA_013398915.1. Taxonomy (NCBI): domain Eukaryota; kingdom Metazoa; phylum Chordata; class Aves; order Charadriiformes; family Dromadidae; genus Dromas; species Dromas ardeola. The sequence continues at coordinate 14,772 of VYZM01016513.1, read as the reverse complement.
TCAGACATGCATATTTATCCACAGCACTTTGTACAATCATTTTTAATTCTTTTTTACTGGATCAAGCTTCTTGCATTCCAGGGCAATTTTTGCTGCCAGCCTTTGGCATCAGGACGGGTCGTGACAGTGACATCCATATGTTACAGGGACCGTAAGTCAGATCGCTGCAGGACGCACTTGAGGTGAGTCTCGGAGGCTATGTCACCTAAAAGTGGGAATTTATTTTGGCCGGTTACCTAGTGAAAAAGGTCTGTTGTGGTGTGGGGCTGGTACGTGGGAGCCTGCAAAGAATAATGTTTTCTGCCCATAGCTGCGTATGGGGAAAGCCAAGCATGCAGTGTTGATGAACATCTTGGAAAGCAGATAAACGTACTTCTAATTTGTTAGCATAATTACCAGAGCTTTGCATAGCACTCAGCTGGTAATTCCTTTCTCACCAGATTATAAGTCTTAAATAATTCTCCTGGAAGATTAATTCCTCCCCCTTGTATTTGGACACCTCTCTGAAGCGTGTTTGCAGAACTCAGTCGGGTGTCATTAACGTCCCCGCGTGATTACTGCGGTCGCGTTGTGATCTATAAACGTCCCTCTGGAGCGGCTCCTGTGGGTCCGAGTATGAAACATCAATCTTCCTCTTGTAATTACATCCTCAGGACAGGCGCGAGGCATCATCCTCCCAAAACAACCTACTACCAATTAGCAGGCTTGAAGTTTTGGGTAGACGCCCTGTCATCTGGCTGCTTGAAAACAGAGTCCATCTCTTCACCCTTTCCAAATTACGGCTGGAAAAAAAGACGTATAATGTAGAAGATTGTAAATGTGAGGGTCTTAACCTTCTTTGCAACTGCTCTTAACTCTCCTGCAGTCAGTTGTATGTAGGAATAGTTCAGTTTATGTAGTTCAGTACGAATTTTGGATCAAGAAACCTCCCTGAAATTTCTAGGCATGTTTTTCTTCTTTTTTCTTTTTCTCATTCCCACTACCAAAGTTAAGATCAAAGCGTTACCTGCTCCGGCTCCTCTTACATCAGTAGGAGACACAACAAAGTCCCATTTCTGTGGGGGACCAAGCCCAAGCCTGGGCCGGACTCTTCCAAAACGGAGGCTTAGAAATCTGGGCTTGACCATCAGCCTTGTGGGGTCTTGGATCTGCACTTTCAGTGCCGGGACAACACTTTGAAGCCAGTCTTGGATCGTTTGTGTAGGCCTCGATGGCCGTCAGGAGAAGGTGTGTGACCTCCTGTGAGCAGGGAGTGCCCCAGAGAGAGGGGACAAGCTCTCTGCTGAGCCACGCAATGCAATTTGCTTTCAAAAAGTGTTTTTAAATGGGTTTTCATGGGTTATTTGCTCTGCTAGATGTGTGTATATAAATAAAATGCAAGTGTGAGACTGCAAAGGTATGTGTCACCATTACCCTTCCCCCTGGTTTTTACAATCCTTCTGCTCTCTTCCCCAGTTTTACCTGCTGGCTGCGGGCCTATGGGACAGCCTCTTGTCCCAGACAACATTCAGATCAGCTGAGGAGGCTGGTGATTTATTTTTCTGGATGATAACTGCTGACTTTCATCTCACCGATCTGGCAGTTCCCTGGTTTTTCAGCCCTTCCAAGACCCCGAGGTACCAGGTTTCTCTTCCTCAGCCCTTGGCTGCTGTTGGGTGTTCGCCCTGGAGCTCTGGCTTGCAGCGACTTGTCTGACTGATCCCAGGTGTCGACACTGAGGTGGGAAAACCCCGAAACTCATTCCCTAGAAGCGCCTGTTTCTTTCTTACCAGCTATGGAGCGAGTCAGGGTCCCCGGCTCAGGTGTAGACAGCGGAACGGTAGACTGGGATGGCCTGGCTGCTCCTGCTGCTGCTGTTGCAGTAGGGTTGGCAAGCCGCGAGGATGCCTTACCTCATGCCGGAGCTGAATTAATAACCCTGACATTTTTTCAAAGCAGGGTTTCATGAATCACATCTGTTGCACCGTCTCTGGAGCTGCATTTGCTGGTGGCACTCAGCTGCTGGCCATGGCTTTCAGGCTGGTGATGGAGAGGGTGCTGCTGGTGGCCCTACCAGACCATCATCCCAATTTATTTAAAAATACAAAATCAGGTTGGGAGGATGCTCAGGCATCTCCAGGGGAAGGGATGGCTGGTGATGCTTCAAGAAGAAGTGAGTGATGCCGGCGGGGAAGGGGCTTCCCCTCTCCTGGCTCCTGCTGACCCCGCGCCGGGGCTCGATTCAGCCACGGAGCATCGCTGATCTTCCGAAAAGGAATCGGGAAGGATCTCCTCGGATAAACTCCTGCCCGCATCCCTGGCTACCGAGCTGCTTGTTGTTTGAGGAAACCGGAGGCAGGACTGTGTGCTATTTTGCGATTCCTCAGTAGATGAAGCCTTTGTGTAGGATTTGATTCTTTTGAGCTGTAACTGCAGCGTCAGCAAGCGAGGTTTTTATTTTTAACAGTGTTACTGATTGCAGCCTTCCCTTCGAGGGCGAGCTGGCTCCGTGTGGCTGTTCCTCTGTCACACGCAGCAGCTGCTTAGCTGTGTTAGAAACGGCTTTTTGTTCTTTGCCGCCCTCCTTATGGTTCAGAGGCTGCCCTGATGCCACGCTGGCGTCCCTGGGATGAGAAGAAACCTGCGGGTCCATGCAAAGCTCGCAAAGCCATGCATGACCATCATCCCAGCCCTCACCCACGGAGTACGACCATCCGTGGTGATCCTGGCGGTGGTGCTGTTGGTGGTGTAGGGGCTTTGGTGTGTGTCTCGGATCAGGCGCTGTAATCGAACTGGATTCCCTAAATTTCTGTCTCTCTCCTTGTTCTTCCCCATTTTCAAAGGAGGAGTGGGGAGTTTGCCCCCCTGTACCAGTTACCCCAGCTTAGTCAGGTTTAGGCTGCTTGGGTGGGACGACAGCGACGAGACTTGGCCATGGCACCCGAGAAGGAGATTTTCCCGAGAGCGTTGTCCCCACGCAGGGTTAGTGACACACACCCCAGCCACACACCCCTCCTGAAAAATAACGGGGTATAAGTGATTGTGGTCCCCCTCATCTGGATGGTGCTGAGGGAGCATCTCCCTGCATCCTCGTGGCCCAGGGGTGCTGTGGTTGCCACCGTCCCCAGCGCATTGGGTGCCACAGGGTGGCAAGTGCTTGTGGACTTACACTTGGATTTTCGAGTGAAGCTGGGGAGATGCTTAAACCAGTTCTCCAGCAGCAGCATCCTCTGCTTTGTGTGGTTTAAACAATTGTGGTGCCAGTTTGCAGAAAGTGTCCTGGGAGGACAACAAATTTCAGTGATTTTCCCAACCAGTTTCATCAGTTTTTGGCTTTTTTTTTTTCCTTTTTTTTCCTTCTGAGACTTGGAGATTGCAAAGAAAATATTTTATGCCCTTTGAAATCCGGCATAAAATATTTGGAGTTTGATGTTTGTCAGCACAGGGTTGGTCGTTGCTCTGTCATCTGGCAGCCTCCATGTTGGGGCAACCAGAGCCTGCTGAAGCTCTTGCTTTGTCCTTATCTCATGCTTAAAAAGACGGAGAAAAAGAGAAATTTCCCCAGCCTAGATGCTACCTGTGAAATCCAGGTGTCATGTTGGGATGTGCCTGTCTGAGGGACTTTGGGTCTCTGCTTGATGCCCTTTTCAGATCTTCCCTTTGCATGGGGGGAGATGTAACGGGGCCCCGCGGTCCCATGGGAGCTGCCCCAGTCTTACCCCACGAGCCCAATTCCAACCACATGAACAACCTCAGTGCAATGTGCCCCGCAATATTAATTATTCTTTTCCCCACCTCCCAATGATAGGGAGGTTTGAGGTACGAAATGCCTCTTGCCTTGCTCAGATTTCGTTAAGAGCTTGTTTCCAATGCCAATACGAAAATTCTCATTGAGTGCTAAAATGAAAAAGATAAATCATCAGGATGGAGGGGTAGAGCCGCTCTCTGGCAGTTTTCTTGCCGTCCCCTCACCACCCTCAGCAAATTTTTTCATTTGTTCACCATATTAATCCTCCTAAATCTTTTTCTGTTAGCAGCCGGCACAATAACTCAAGCATGTACTAAGTGCCGGTAACAAATGTTAAACCTCACAGCTGGGACAGAAAATATTAATTTTTCTAGTTGTAGGTAAAGAGAAATGGAGTGAAGGAAAACAGAGAGACGGCGCCTGGTTGGTGACGGCACCCGGTCGGTGACGGCACCCGAGCCCTGGAAAGCATGCGGGATGCTCACAGGGCATACACGTATACATTATATATATTTATATTATTAATATATATCAATTTTTTTCATTTATTTATAGAAGTGAAGGGCTGGGTTTGACTTCAAAGTAGGCAGCTATAGATGCTACACCTTGCAAGGTGTATTTCTATGAAGTGGGGCATCTTGACAATAGTGGTAGGACCCATCCGACGGAGTGTGAGAAACCAGGATTTCTAGGTGCGATTTATCTCATGCCGCAGAAGACATTTAAAATAGATTCAATGAATTGCTCTCTAAACGCGCCCGTTCCTCTTCGCTGACTAAAGGAATCGGGGGATGCTTAGCTCTGATGGAGACATCTACGCTGTAGATACCTTGAGTCAAGGGAGCTGAATCCTCTCCGGCAGAGGATAAAGTCTTGGTTTTCCCCCTGGTCCCTGCTTACCTTTTGGCTCAGCGACTTGCCTGAGCTCCAAGTGAGCAAACCGCTGGGAAGCAATAGTTCATTTGCAATAACTCATTTATTTCTAAGGCCTCTACTCCACCGGCAAGCATTAATGCGACGTCGGAGGCTGCCGTGGTCAAGCGTGCATCTGGCTTTTGTCCCCTGCAACTGTAATAAGGTATTTAACGATGTGTCAAACAGCAGTTCGGTGAAGTAAATAGGGCAGTGCGGTCCAGAAGAAAGTCTTCTAAGGTAGGGAAGGGTTGGGTAGGAAATCGCCATCAGTAGTCATCAGTCATCATCCCTGTTGAAATGGAAATTCTTGAGTGTGTCTGGGGGTTACCCAGAGCTGTCCTGGGGTGGGGACTCATTCCTGGCTTTTGGGGGTGATATCGGTGGTGCACGAACGTGCTTATCAAATTTGCAGGTCATCCCAGCCTGGGAAAAGCTTCAAGGGCTTTGCAGGACAAGGCTGGAATTTGAAAGGGTCTTGGCAAATCAGAGAAACGGTCTCAAAAATGATGCTATTCAGCAAGGTAAATGCAACACACGAGTATCAGTGATCCAGTGTGAGATGGGATATAATGGGGCAGATGAAGGCTTGGGGGTGTCATAGTCCCCAACCAAACCTTTGTGCTGGAGGTGGCTATCACCCTGGGCTGCTGAAATGGGGATATTGTGAGCATCTGTAAGAGCTCAGGGATAATTCTGCTCATCCAGGTGCTGGTGAAGACCCAGCTGATATCCTGGCTGCGGGGCTGAGCACCGATCCAGAAGACAGCAGCGAGGAGGGGTGGAGAAATGGTGACCTCCAAGGAGCATCCTGGGGGCTGTGTAAGCCCTGGGTAAGTTCAGAGGAGAGACATGGTGGTGGTTTTGCAATACACAATGTGACGAAAGAAGGGAATAAATTGTTTTCTGGGTTTTTTTTTTTGTTTTTTTTTTGTTTTTTTTTTGTGGTTGAGACCTCTGAGTAGCGTGAGCGTCAGACCAGGATGTGGTTTCTCAGCTGTGTTGGGAATCGCTTCCTGGATAAGGGCTGTCCCTGCATGAGCTGGGCATGGGTGGAGGTATCCTTATGGCTCTGCTTTTCGATGGCCACCTGCAGCCAGGCTCCTCTGGGCATCCGCAAAGGAATTGTAAAACATGAGTGAGAAGAACAGGGCTTGTTTCATCCCACCCAGGAGCTAGCGCCGGAGCGGAGACGCGTGCAGTTCGTTAGTGTGCTTAGCAATTTGCATTTTCTAGACCTGCTGCTATGTAATCCCATCAAATCCCTGCGAGGGACGTAGGTGGGTAGGAAAGATTATCCCCATTTTCAGATAACAGGATCACGGGGGTTAACCGAGTTCCTAAGGCGCCGGGGATTACAGCGCAGCCCCTGACTCCTGCTCGGTGCCCCCTTCCCTGTGCCACAGGCTGTGTCCCGTCACTTCTCTCTGTTTCCCCTTTTAACTTTCTCTGTTTACATCGGCAGGGTTGGGATTTTTTTCCCTCCATTTTGCTGTGTTCGGGGTGACGGCGAGATGTATTTTTCTTTCTAATGAGGGCATTTTTTTCCTAGCGTTAGCGCAGCGTCGTTGACCCGGTGCTTGACAACACGCAGGCCCGGCTGCGCTTTTGACAGCTGTGTTTTTAATGGTTCAACAATTTATCCGCCTACCATGGCAGAGCCGTTTTTTGGGCAAGATGTATGACTTTGAAATGTGCTGGTCTGGCAAGCCGACACAATGACTGCTCTGTGACCGGCGAGGAAGTCGTTACCCTGCCGCGCTGGGAGATTTCAATCGCTAAAACAGATAATTACGGCCAAGGATGAGCTGGGAGGTCCAGGCAGATGGCTCAGGGCTGGGGTTCCTGTGACGGTCCCTGAGGATGAGCACCCTGCCCCTGTCCGGGGATGCGGGGTCTGGCTTAGCCCAGGGTCCCCCCAGCATCCCCTCTGACGTCCCCTGGAAGCAAACCCAAATCGCATCATCCTCTTGACTCCACGTTGGCCTCCTCTTGGGCTGCTGGACTCGTTGGAGACCACTTAGTTGCAGTAAAATAAGTGAAACTGGATCCCCCAAATGCTTTCCATGCAATACCTTCTCTTTTATACACATATAAGGCCTTCCTTACAAGTTGTTTTCCAAGGATTTTCTTTTCTATACAAAAAACTTCGTCTTTTGATGTCTGTAGATCCACTTTTGAGGACCTGTCACTTTGTCTGAGTAGCCAGTTGTAAAGAAGCAATTTCTCCCTCCCTTCCCTCTTGCGCCCCGCAGTTTTGCTTCTCCCTCCGGTTTTGTTTCCCCGTTCCTTTGAAAAACATGACCCAGGTTATTCGCTTCTCTGTTTCTCTTCCCTCTTGACTCACCAAAGTGAGGGGTTTTTACATCCTCGTACGTACTGTGTCGTAGTTGGGTTTCTCAGCGTGGATTTCGTAAGATGCTAATGGGAGGAAGCAGGTGGAGCATCTCCCGCTGCCTTTTTATGTGTGTATTTTCCATTTGCCGTAATTGTGGATATTTTTACTGAGTGACTTAGTAAAAAATATTGTAAAAAATTCTGTTTTGGTTGATCAAAACATTTCATTCAACGCTAAGTGCAATACTTCATCATACTGCACTTCAGTGTATGCACCCTAAGTGCTTTTCTTCGTTGCATGGCTGAGCCTTTTAGAAACCTTATTTGAAATAAAGTGCATCCCTTTCAGAATTCAAGCACCACCTTCAGATAAAAATTAAATATGAAATTATTTTTAAAATATCTCTTTTTTTCCCCCCCCCCTCCCCGCTGCAGCTCTCAGTTCAATTTGATTTAGAATTAAGCCTGGTTTTAGCCATGCCCCAACTGCGCTGTCGTGTTGGGTGGTCTTCCAGCCAAAATAACCTGCGAGTTCCTGCAGCCCCTGTCTCAGAGCATCTCCCTGTTAACCGTCTTTCTTGTTATTATTCAATCTCAGTGCTTTTACTTAAGAAGTGCCCAGCGCTTGGAAAATTAGCCTCTCATCTGCCCTCCCCAAAGTGATGCCCCGGTCTTGCCGTCCTTCCCAGAAGATGCTCAGAGCACCAGGAGGAAGCCAAAGGGTGAAGAGTCCCACTGATGCTCTCGTTAAGCAAGGGAAGCTGCTTCTCTGCTTTGGGAAACAGGGATGACTTGGGGATGACAAGTTCTCGTTTTGAAGAGAATGTCAGGCTGAGGAGCTTTCACGAAACCATTTCGAATGATTTTTTGAAGCAGTTCTGACATTGACGTTGTGGATTCACGTGTACAATGTGCACAAAGCCGCCGTTTCCCGCAGTATTTCTGTTTCCCAATGTGGTGGGAAACACCTTGCCTGCTGTACGGTTGTGACAAACACATACTTGCAAAAATATTAAAGCCAGCAAAAGTGAGGTGCGTGCTGCATTTCACCTCAGGGATCCTGGGATCCTGGCTGCTAATTTGTGGATTTTTCTGTTTTCTGCAGTTCTCTGGGTCTAGATGGCAGTTTTCAAGATCTCACAGGGTTTAGACGCCAGCCGTTTGCTTTGCAGAGTCTCTCTGAAGGTTGAACTCCTCTGCAGCATCTGCTGGCGAGGGTGGTGGCACGGGGCAGGTCTGGTGCCTGTGGCGGGGTGGTGTTGGTCCCCCAGCCCTTGGGGCAGACCCCATCGTGAGCCAGGCTGATGGCACACCGGGATTTTGGGGACTTTAGCAGCGCAGACTGTCCTATTGTAGTGCCTTGTGTTCCCTGGCACTGTTTCGATCCCTGGCACAGATGTCGGCTTTGTCCCCACGTCCCCTGTGACCCCTGCTTTGTCCCCTGCGTCCCCTGCCTCACAGGCATCTGTTGCCTTGTGCTTCCCCATCTGCTCCTCTTTTCTGCAAGAACCGCGGGGGAAAAGGCTGCCCTTTTGTCACTGGAGGGTTCATCTGCTCCTGGAAGGGTTTTCGCATGGGGCAGTGATTTCACTTGGCAAATAGAGTATCATAGAATCATAGAATGGTTTGGGTTGGACGGGACCTTTAAGGCCATCTAGTCTAACCCCATGCCATGAGCAGGGACATCTGCATCTAGATCAGGTTGCTCAAAGCCCCGTCCAACCTGGCCTGGAGTGTTTCCAGGGATGGGGCATCTCCCATCTCTCTGGGCAACCTGGGCCACTGTCTCACCACCCTCAGATTAAAGCGTTTCTTCTTTATATCTTGTCTGAATCTCCCCTCTTTTAGTTTAAAACCATTACCCCTTGTCCTATCGCAACAGGCCCTGCTAAAAAGTCTGTCCCCATCTTTCTTCTAAGCCCCCCTTATGTTCTGAAAGGCCGCTATAAGGTCTCCCCGGAGCCTTCTCTTCTCCAGGCTGAACACCCCCAACTCTCTCAGCCTGTCCTCATAGGAAGGGTGTTCCGTCCCTCTCAGTAATGGGCTTGTCTCCTGGGTATGTAAACACAGTCACACCTCGTGGGAAAAGGTCATAGCAATGCTGTGTGCCCCCTTTGGAAGGGTTTTGCCAGCTGGTTGAGCGTGCACAGCCCAAGTGGAGAACCGGTTTGGCTGCCTGCGCTTTGGGAATCAAGTCTTGGGCCCTGCAGCATTTCTGAAGTGCTCAGATACCTTCAAAGCAAAGGCTCTGGATCAGTTTGAGATGAATGATGTCACGCAGCTGCAGGAGAGGCCAGAGGAACCCCAAATTTCCAGCTGGGCATTGCCCACAGGTGGCCAACTCAACTCACCCCAATGCATAGGCAGGCTGTCAACTGGATGGTCTGGGAGGTGTCTCTGACGTATGGACTTGGAGTTATCATTGACAATATCTCAGGTAAAGCTTGACAAGGGCATTACACATGAAGGACACTGTGTTTCTGGAAGAAGAGTGAGCGCTGGTGTCACGGATAAGGCCCTACCCAGCTCTGCGACATGCTCTCTCCAGGGAAGGGTGTCAAAGGCAGGCTGTAATCGCATAGAATAACTTTATCACTCTGTATAAATTTAATCCTGTTTTCTCTGCTAAAGCTACACCTACACACTAAAGTGCTTCTCATCAAGTGTGCCAAAGATATACGTAATAATTAAATAGTCTTCCCATATAATTTTTTTTTGCAGGAGATGTACTTTCAAGAAGTTCATCTTTATGATGCTGCTAAAACTTGCATGTAAAGAAAGCAAGTGGATGTCTTCTGAATAGTATTTCTTTAGGGACAAAAAGTCCTGCTGCCGTTCAAGAGGGCCAAACAGTTTTCGGCAATGAGGCCATACTGCTGAGTGTACGATACGGTATGAGAAGAGGATAAAGGCTTTTTTGAGCTGTAGAGCACCTGTAGGCTTTTTTTCGGGGGGAGGTGAAGTGGGCTCGATGCTCAGAGCTCCACACAAGGGATCCCTATGTTGTTATTTCATTTTCTCCCCGATGGTGTTGGGAAAAAAACCAAGAAACATCGAAGTGGTTATTGTATGGGCATCACTCATCTGATAAAACCTGGTGGGGTTTTATCCTGGGGTGAGGAATCTTTTCTTAAACTCATGAACCTCTGCTACAGGCAGGTTAACCCTCCCTGAGCGCGTAGGGTGGGATGTGGAAGAGAAAGCGTTAGGTGAAACTTTCATTTTCACATCACGTTTCTAGCATACCTTTCTCTGGCCTTGAACTTCGGCCAGTGGGTACAAATGGGTCTAAGCCACCAAATTCAGAGGTTTTGTTCACCTGAGTCCATGGGAGGAGGGGAAGTTTCAGAGTTTAGTCTCAGCTTCAAGATTAATGGGGGAACGAGGCATCTCTGCTTCGGGGGGAGCCAGCTCAGCCCCATCACGCAGAGGTGGGCCTTGTGGTCCACCAAACGGTGATAGGTATTGCAAATCTGGTCTCTCATCAACATCTACCCGTGTATCATGGGACAGACTCCTTCAGGTCTTCAGGAAAGCAAGATGTGTGCCAGGGAACTCCTCATTAACCAAGTATTATTACACAGCTGACTCCATTTCCCCTTTTAAGGTTATTTAAGCGTTTCTTTACAGCAGTGTGGCTGGTGGGACGCCCATCAGTGTCACAGAATACTGTCTGCGGGTAGAAAATGAAAGCAAAATTAAAAATACTTGTGACCATCAGTGAAAAAAAAAAAAAATGCTGTCCTTTATTGCATTTCCAAACTGCCTCTTACTGGTTTCACCCTGTGTCTGCACTTGTTTCTCTCTTTCTCGGAAGGGAACTTGCACAATATCAGACTTCAGCAAGTCACAGGCAGAGAGAAGGTATTTCTGGTGGGGAAAGAAATGCAAAGACTGTTTGCAGGGAGGAGCTTTTCCTCCTCTAGACTGACTGAAAGAGCTCTGCAAAGGGCTCTTTAAGGCTCTCCCCACCCAAGGATGGGAAATCCACTCCTGTTTTGTAAGGGAAAATATCCAAGGGATGCTGGAGTGTTTAAAAAAAATCACAGATTTCCAAGGTGAATGGGCAAAGGGGTGGGAGGTAGAAGATATTTTAGGCTCTTTCAAGAAGAGCTAATGACTCTCTCTTCCAAACCCACCCTCATATTCCTTAAAACAGAATAGTCAGGATATTTCGGGACCAAAGTGAAAATATCTTTGGTGCATAAGTCTGTGGCTCCAGATGCTGTAGATAGCAACGTTCAATTTAGGGTAAAATTCAGAAAAAAGATAAACTCAGCACTTCTTAATTCTTACTGCAACCAGGAAAAGGGATTAGGTGGCTTGCCTAGCCGGTGCCACCACTGACAAAGGTAAAATTTTTTTCTGTTTTTCCTAATATCCAATCTAAACCTCCCCTGGCACAACTTGAAATGGCCTCAAGTTGCGCCAGGGGAGGTTTAGGATGGATATTAGGAAAAATGTCTTCACCGAAAGCGTTGTCAAGCATTGGAACAGGCTGCCCAGGGCAGTGGTGGAGTCCCCATGGAGGTATTTCGAAGGCGGGTAGACGTGGCAGAGGGACGCGGTTTAGTGGTGGTTTTGGCAGTGCTAAGTTAACAGTTAGACTTGATAATCTTAAAGGTCTTTTCCAACCTAAAGGATTCTATAATTCTATGAAAATACACATAGTATGTATATGTAAATATAGCTTAAGTTGTGTGTCAGCTTGAGTGCAACCATGGCCGTAAAGCTGGGCTTGTGTTATCAATGCATTTGGGAATAAGGACTTTTGGGCACGTGGCAGTAATTATTTTTTTATGAACGTGGTCTGACACCACTTTTGCCCTGGGGAGGCAGAGCTCAAGGTCGCCTTAAATACACTCAACAAATCTGCTTCCCTGTTTTCCCCTGATTTTTCGGATGTGCCCATTTTAATGGCAAGGCTTACCTTGATCCTTCTCCCTGCGGCGCTGCAGGAAGGTTGCCTGCCGTGCGAAGGAGAAGGTAAAACATCGCCATGTGCCGTGTTTTGCCCATCGCTGCAGACTCGGTGGGAGCTCATGGCTCGGGCTCCCCCGTGTGGGGTGGGATTTTCCCTTTAGGATAAACGCTGACTGTGTTTTCCACAGACAGGCAGCCAAATAATCGCCGAGACGTTGTACCCACTGGAGGTACAATATTTGTCAGTACCCGCCTGCTGCTGGAGAAAACCTCCCTCGACCGCTCAGAGCCTCGGTGCGATAGTAATAATGTCTATTTGCGAAGTCGACGAGGGGCAGAGCGACGTGTGTTTAATTTAGTTAATTAACACAAATGGCAATTCAGCCTAACGCTCCAGCACAGGCACCTACGTGGGTGGCTTTGCCCTCGAACCGCCTTTTGAAATGCATTTCCTGGTTTCAGGTTTTGTAACTCTGGCACAGGCGAAATAAAACATTGTCTTTCAGTCTGCAAAGATTTCCACTTTTTAAAAAAAGTACGCGCATGCAGAAAGGGATTTCAAGGCGCCAGAATTTTTTTGAATGCATTCGGTAGTGCAATAGCACAGCAGGATGCAGCAAATAATTTACAGCGAATAACTGAGTCTATTAATTTGGCTTCATTTTTCTTGCCTGGCCTTTTATTTACCTGAAATTTTAAGAGCCAAATAACCTCAATAAATAACCTTCACCATATAGCTATTTTATAACCATTTTATGTTATGGGCACCTATGACATGTTAATTAACCTTAGCAGACACCCTTGTCGCACATTATCGCATCTTGTTTCGGAATGGGTTCACCTGGGGGTGGGAGTCAGCTCTCCCCGGCAAGTGGTTGTGGATCCTAATCTGAAAATGTAATTCTCGGTGACTTGTCTTTAATAATTGTCTCCTAAAATGACCTGTTGTTGTAAATACGCTCAACAACAAATCCACTTCCAAAAAGATATCCATAGAAAGCAAATCAAAATGGGATGAAAATGTGTCTGAAGCAAATTCTGTAGGATCTTCTGAGTCTTTGCTGGTGCAAAAGCTCCAAGGTGGCCCCATCTCGTGGGTTTCTCCGTGTGGGCTCACGCCTCGTCCTTATGGCCCTGTTTTGGACTAGGCACTTATCTGGTGTGGCGTGTGGTCTCCAGGTTTGTGTTGAGAGATGAGAGCAAAGGGATATTCCCTGGGACATCCATTGGGAGTCACCTTAAAATGGAGATCCGTGCTGACGTGCAACTGGTAGGGCTGATGGGCTGGAGCCGTCCAGTCTTCCCCCGCCCAGTCTGACCCTGAAATTGGGATTTCTTGGAGCAGTTATACATCGGTCGCAAATATACAAATATACATCAGTTCCCAAGAAGCTACTGGGCCTCTCCAAAATAACTCTTCACCTTCCCTCTCCTGGGGTCGAGGGTTCACCATGCTGTCCAGGGAGCCCAGGAAAACCCTGATGGACTGCCTTGAACTTGTACGGCTTTTCAAGGTGTACTATAATAACCTCAGCAGCCAAAGAAAGGCCACGACGGACACATTCAGGATTCAAAGTCAGCATCAAAAATCATGAGTCATATGCCAGAAGAACTTGACTTTTCGGATTAAGTGGTTTTGTGTTGTTTCTGGTTTGGGAGCTTTTGGGTCACATTTTCTGGTTTTCCCTTCGAGTCACGGAAGCGTAACAACTTGTACTTGTTGTAGAGTTCCCAATTCTTATGATTTTGTCATGAATCTGCTCTGATCTGGCTCTTTGCTACAGCTTTACCTCCTGGAATCTGCGGATGTTGGAGAATAGAAGAAAAATCAGTGAGTGAACCACAACTCAACAGGAGACGGATGGCCACGATGTCCTGGGCACCGTGCCCGCGTGCTTTGGGTCCCCAGGGGAGGGGGACAGCTGGGGATGGCTGGGGGCGGCATGGGGACAAGCCTGGCATGCAGCAGGGCTTTGGCTGTGGCTCCTGATATTCGGGGTCCTGCCAAGCTGCAGCTCCTGCTGTCACCCCGGACCCGTCCCCATGCTCAAGTTGTCCTTTCTCAAGTCCCTTAAACGGGGAGCGCGCATATTATTTAAATTCTGAAAGAAAACCTGAGAAGCCTGACCCTGCCCTCTCAGGTCAACAGAAATGCAGCTCGGCTTTTAACGACGTTCTTTATTCCTTCAGCCGCGATGAGGGAAAGAGCGAAGCAGCCGGGGAAGGCAGAGAGTTAAAATCGCTTAGCTGGTGTGAAGTGAGCTGTGAGGAACAGGTCCCAACAGGCCCCCACGTAAGTGATTCTTTCTTCAGGCTTAATCTTCCATCTCAGTTTACAATTAAGCACATAATCCTTCTTGCTTTAATATTTCTACCTCACTCTGCGGCTTCTCTTTGTTCCACCAAGGCAGCAAAAAAAAGGGTAAGACAAGAGATTCGGGTGCGTGTGGACCTTGCGGGTCCCTCTTCTCTTCTGGAAGGAGGTCCACTTCTGGTGTCACGGTGGGGCTTGGGGTGGGATTAAATAAATCCAGGGCCAAGACTAACCTCTCTGACCCTGTATGCCCAACCAGCTAAACAAACGGATCCCAACAATTTTTTGGTGAGACATCGTTTTGGAGAACACTAAGGAAATTGGGACTTCACTTTACCTGCAGCTGTTAGAAATACGGTCCTCCTGGGGGTTCTAAATGCCTTTGAAAGGACTGCAGTTGAGCAGGAGCGTGCTGGAAACCAGACACTGTTCATCCGCAATCCAAAAATGAGCCGGTCCTTTACAGCTGAGCTGCAGGACGCGTCCCCCGGAGACTCCCCAAAATCCCGGTGTAGGATTCACGGGGCGCGCACTCAGGGGCACACTCAGGCGCACACTC
>VYZM01016503.1:0-16632 GCA_013398915.1 Dromas ardeola | reverse complement strand
CCTCCCTAAGCAGTTTCTTGAAAGAAGAAAAGAAGTTTCTCTCAAAAGAAAGAAGGACACTTAGGGGATATCATCATCTCAGATCTTTTATTAAAGGGCATCTCAGACCTTACTTAAAAGGGCCCCGGACATATATACTGGTTTAGAAGTCATCAACAGCAATCTGTCTCATGCACAAGAGGTGGGGACAGGCATATGCAGGGAAGCTACATTGCACATATGAGAAACAGGGTACTTTATGGTTATGTCTATGTCGATATATTTTGGGGACTAAAACAAATGGATCTGTAGCAAGAAATTGATGCTAAAAGCCTTACTTGACACAGTGTAAAAATTTCATGTCTCATACGTGTGTGTCCCCCCCCCTTTTTTTTTTTTAATTCACAGGTGTCAGTCTGATGCTATAGACTGAATGGCCATTTGCAACTGGTGTTCATTAAGTACACTTTTTTGGAAAACCTTCCAGCTCACTTTCATCCAAATGAAATCCTGTTCTTGTGTTCTGAGACCCCTCCACATTATGCTCTGACCTGATCAAAAAATGTAATATGGAGGTGCACCATGATACCTGTGGGGACCTGAACCCATAATCTCAAATCATGCTGCAGCTTAATAACTGAAATAGCAGAGTTACATGCTAGCTGTTGATCATCTGGCCTTAATTCCATCTGTAGCATGGTGGTTAATGCTATATAGCATCTAGGTAAGGCTATTTCTGGCAGTAATTATAATAGGAATCGTAGGAATGTTGGCTAGATGGGACCTTTGAACTTTGCATTATGTGTCATCTTTTAACCCCCTAGACCACTGTGGTAAGCAGTAGTCATGGTGCAAAACACTTTATGTGTATGTTCAGTGCTTTGGAGAACAAATAGCTTTAGGCATCCAGTTCTGATAAAAGAGGTAAGACATGTAGTTCTTCAAATTAGTCTTTAAGTAGGAAAGAGAAGAATCAAGTTAAGCTTGAATTCTTTTTCACTGCCTTAGCTAGCAAGATGATGCAGAGGGACAACTGTTCCCACTCAAGCCCCTTACCCTTTTATGGTGTGTAAGGATATAGACAGGGTCAGCTTAATTGCAATATACTACGTACATGTAATTTAATCCTCATGTAATTATTCCAGACTTGCTTTATAATCAGAGTAGAAAATCAGAAATTCTTAAGATGTCATTCAGTTAATCTGAAAACAACCATGACAAAAAATTCAGTCAAATTTTGGTATTCAAGGAAGTGACTAGTGAGATACAACAACTCTCCACTTAGTTTTATTGAGGGTAGTTGTCTGAAATAGAGAGCACAGCTGTGCGAAGTCGGTGGAAAACACTCACTTGGCCATGCAGACATCCAAACTCATACACCTTCTGGATGCTTTGCTGGCCTGGAGCTTAAAGCATCCTCACAGAGCTTGCGCTCCTGATTCATGTGGTGCCTTGCAGCTTTGATTTGGTGTGCACAGCAAAACAAATGCCCCAGCAGTGCCTGGACCCTGTTCTTTTCCAGCTGGCAGGCTGCCTGGATGAGTCCCTGGGATTGTTGGCTGAACCTCCAGGAGGTAGCTGCACCCGCACACCCCAGTCAAGCCCAGAAAGACCACTTCTGTGCATTCAAGTCGCTCTTCTCTTCAGCCAGCTCAATCCAACATTGGTCAGAGCTCTCTCATTCCTCCTTCTTCACACAGGCAGCTTCATCCCATGTGGCAAACTTCTGATATGGCCTGCAGTGTGTGACTTCCTCGGCATCACTGGGGAGGAGATAGCAGAGATTGGTAATCCTTGTTCTAGAATCATTATACTTCCTAGCAAGCACACATGCAGGACAGTCACCCTTGACTCATAAGGGAGCTTTTTTCTGTTCATGTGGTGTTTGCTCTCACATGCTTACTAGAATGTAATTGTTATGTTCACCAAAGAAGACTTCTATGTCGATCACGTTTTATCTTGTAGCAGCTCTGATGTTTCTGTCTGCTGAATATCCATTCACACAGAGGGATTCCTCAACAAAAGAGGAGAATGGAAAAAGGAGCAAACAAATGAACGCACGTTTATACTACAGAAATCAAGGCACAAGAGCAAGCAAGGAAGAAAAGAAATAAAATTAGTTGCTTACACACCATGATCCTTGGGTTTGCAAGAATAAATGTCTAGCAGTATTACTCAAATGGTGCAGAAAGAATAATGTGACTCAAATATTTATGAAAAAAAGATTATAAACTATTAGGAAGATGAAGTGAACAAGGGAAAATGATAATATATATGAAAAATACATTACCTTTCTCTGAGTTACTGACAACTGAAAAATGATCTTGATTGATTGTTTATGGATTAGCAACCTAAGAAAAAGTAAGAAGCATACCTCACAAGCCATACAATCATGCAAGAGAATAAGACCAGACTCTTCAATTCTCCATAATATGTAAAAAAAAATTATTTTTTGAGAACTTTCACTCTCATGCTACTAACACTTACAGAGATTTGAAAGAATAGATACATATACAAAACAATGCTTTAAATTAAAAGTGCATTCAGAACCAGAAAAATCTGTATCTTGAGGAGCACCTTGAGAAAAGAAGCACTGATCAAAGAAGAGAAGATAAATGTCATAAGATACTCATAATTAAAAAGATGTCGGGGGAGTGTCTCTATTGAAGCATATCTTAGCTACCACTACGAACATTTTGAAGAACTAATAGGTATGTGTTGCATGAAAGGGGCAAAGCGGTTTTGGCAGAAAATAAACCCCCTTGCATTCTAACACTCCTCACCGAGGTGGGAGGCTAGGTGCGGCTGGGTTTAAATTCTGAGTGATGCCCAATTCGTCACTATCAGTCCAGTCGCGTTTAACATGTGTTAAACTATTACGATTTGGATGCACTAATAGTGGGCTACACCGTCAGTCTAGTCGTGCTCATGAACTAGCACAGCCACTCTCGAGTCTTTGGTCACGTTCAGTGAGAAACTAAAATGACCAGCTACTTAAACAGTGCAGTTCATTTATGCAACAGATCAAGGTTCTTTGGATTGCCGGTGATAAATACACTGTCTGCAAGGCACGTGCAAATAAAAGTAATGTTAGTTACACAAAACACGCGACAAAGTCATAATCAATACAGCCTGGCTATAAATGTAGAAAAGAGATTCTCTAGAGAAATGTGTAAGTNGGAAGTCAAAGGCAGTCTGTGATGGAGTTCTCCCTGACTTGTTCGCGGTGGTGTCTTCCCTAATATCCCCCCTTTCTCGGGCTATTTTTATACTATTTTTTACTTTCAAGGTGGAGTTTGAGTGACTTTAGTCATACATACCTTTATTATGATTGGTGTAAAATTCTCTTGCTTCAATTTAAAGGTATAGTTTACGAAAAATTCAGGGCGCAGACTCAAGGAGGAGTGGTCGCACCTTGGAGGCGGGTAGTCTTTGGGATGGAGGTGTGTTTTGGTATTATAATGACATTATAATGAGCAAAGTTCACACAAAGGACGGCATTTCATCAATATTTGGCAGAATCTGGGCTCAGGGTAGCGAGTTGGTCACTTATCCATTCATCTTGTTCTTGTACCTGCTACACATCACAGGGCAAGGCCACGGAAGATGCGTTCCGTTCCGTCCCCCGTGTAACTTCGAACCGCAGGTACTGAGACAATACAGCCATGCCAGCTGCAGCCGCCTACCTCAGAAGCCTTTTGATTCTATACCTTTCTTTGATGTGTGATCAATGCTGTACTTTTTGCGGTTTTGGCCAATTTAGTAGTTATTCCACAGTATGCTACTTTATATTTGTGATAACATTAAGTGCACGTTAAGTGTACATGTATAAAAATATGTATACATGTACATACATAAAATAGCACATACACATGCATGCAAATACACATAGACTTACAAATGCACATAGCAAACTGAAAAAAGAAATTGATCATTTTGATTCACTGCTAGAAATAATTTCAGAAAATTAATAAGGGAAGTGAAATGCAGGGAGGATGCACAAAAAAAGAACTGAGGAGTAACAAAGAGATTGGTAAAAATGTCAAGATGTACATTTAACTGTAAATATATACTATATTTATATATCCACATTTATATACACATTATATACCCACATATATAAAATATTAATATCCTATTGGCTGCTTGTAGGAAAAAGCCAGGTAACCTTCATATCACATGATAAAAAATTTCTCACTTCATCATAATTAAGATGCCAAAAAAGGGCATCTATTAATGTTAGAATCTTAATGTTACCAGATCTAGATAATGGGCTTTAGACAATTTTAAAAGAGATAGCTGCTGGAAGCTTTCAAAGATAAAGGTCAATCTTCACTAAGTGTCTGGAACTGATGAAATTACGGTTGCCTGGTAGAAAAATCAGTGTGGTGCCAATATCTAAAAAGCATGAATAGGGCGAGATATGTAGTTAAAAACTCATAAATGAGCTTAGTTAGGCCATTACAGTTCTGACACTGATCCCAAAATAATGGCAGAGGTGATACAAGACCCGGTTTTCTCTGTCTTCAATATTTCTTTTTACCAAGTCCTAACTTTGTTTGGTAGAAGCAGTTGAATGATATATTTATTCAAATATTTAAAAGTAGGAGTTTAAGTATAAGAGCATTATTTAGATTAGTGATCTGATACTAGATGAATAAGTTTATCACAGCACATATTATGCAGGATGCATTACACATCAGCCTTTATATAGATATAAATTAACATACTATCATCTCCTTCAGTAAGTGATGTCACACAATCTGCAGTTCTTAGTCTGCCTCCAAAGTTTAACCTTTTTATCATTGATTCATAACAAAAGCAATCACGGGTGAAATTCACAGGTGTCTGTTCTTTACATTGAAGAAATAGGTTAGTGAGATTAAAAAGTCTGCTTTTCGCAGCAAAATATGCACAATCAGAAAAGATTAATTTTGTTATGGCCTAAAGTCAAGTTAAACATCTCAGAGGAAAGAATGCAGATAATACCAGATGGGAAGGGTATATCTCGGAAAGTAATCTTAATGAAGATACAAAATACTGAATAACTATTGACACAAGGAACATTAAGTATCTTCCAGACTTAGACGTGGAAAATACTGTATAATTTTAAATTGATAAATGAATACACTAGTAAGAAAATATTATTACAGTCACTGTCTCTTTTTTTCTTATGTAAGAGAGCTTTAGATTTATTCTTGTGTTGAGTAACTAAGAAAAAACCTGAAACTAGAAAACTAAGAAAGGACCATTGTTATCTGGGTTACTCAGACAAGTCAGATAACGCTTCCTTGCCACATGTTTGATACAGTAACTTTCAAGACAGTGAAACAAACAAAACTAGAAAATCGTAACAAGAGTAGACTAACATTCAGATTTGTTTTGAGAATTAACTCAGAGCAGATGTTGACAAGGGAGCTAATCCAGGTGACAAAAATTAAAGACCTTGAATCATTATTGACTATGTTGGATCTGCCATGGGCACTTTGCCCAGACAGTAAGCCAGAGACAATAATAAGATGGAGCTGTTAAGTATATGGGCTGATTCAAACATCTTTGGACTGGATTTAGGTTTGGAAATACTGATGAAAAGAAGCTGAAATGTTTCTGAAGAGTGATTTTATGGTAAAGAAGTGCATAATTTTGGCTTGTTGTACTGAAGAAAAAAACCCAAAACAGTAAAGGTTAATAATCTATTGATTTTCAGCTACCAAAAAAAAAAATGTGTGTCAGAAAAGAAAAGTAAAAATTATTTGAACCATAGGCTGTGATATATTTCTTCAAACTTTTGTTTCATAGATTATTACCCAGATTCTCAGGATGCTTTTAGTTCACAGGTGCAAAGAACAGAACAATGTAATTTTCAGCTACTACTACATTTCTGCTGTGCTTGAAAAGCCAGCTCAGTACCATTTGGGGAAATATTTTG
Organism: Dromas ardeola; assembly: GCA_013398915.1. Taxonomy (NCBI): domain Eukaryota; kingdom Metazoa; phylum Chordata; class Aves; order Charadriiformes; family Dromadidae; genus Dromas; species Dromas ardeola. The sequence goes on along the minus strand of VYZM01016503.1, from coordinate 10,724 downwards.
GTTGCTCCATGTTGTATCTACATTTATTATATCTTCAGGAAACTTACCAGAAGTGTTAGAAGAAGGGCAGTACAATTATATTGCATTGTCTTCCTGCAGCTTTACTTAAAAATGTAGACTGCACCTTATTCCATGTTACACCTCTTTTTTGGTATTAGAAGGTCACATCATAGGTCAGAATCTTTCATACACCATTGAGGTGCTAATGTTTCCATTAAACTAGCATTCATTTTCTGTGTTATCCTTCAGTACCAGGGCTGTCAGCCAGCAGCTAAACCTTGGTTTTAATAGTGTGCAAATAGAATACAATCAATAACTAGAGAAGTCTCTGACTTTGTGAAGTCAACCTTAATCACGAATCCATTATCTCAGATTTTTTGACATAACTCAAATAGATTCTGCTAAAGCAGAGAGTGGTACCTGAGAATTTATGACAAGGTCATAACCCAAAAGTGTCAGGGACTTCCCAGCCCTGCCTTGGGCGCTTGCAGAACACTGACCTTTAAAGCTTCTCCTTGTTTAAAATATTTACTGCCTGTGGTGTGAGAGGAAGCAGAGAAGGGAGAAAAAGGAAGTCTGGAGCAAAGGTCACGGTTCTGGCGACCTCTAGTATATGGTTTTGTTATGTCAATTTGTAGGAAAAAGCAATGAAGTGGATAGGGCAGAAGGATTAAAAGTATGTTGTAAAATAGAAAAGAAGTTGCAGATGTTGCATATATATGTTATATTGACCAAAAAGCAATTCTACTGTAACATATCTAGTTATAAGGTACAAACAGTGCCTTATACAAATAGTATGGTGCTCGCAACCTGTACTATCTCCAGCGCAAAGTATAAAACAACTGTACCACTTTTAAATATTGCTAAAAATAATAATTAAAAAAAGTTCTACTAAGTTTTACATGTTTTCTCATTTAGCTCCTCATTTGCTTAGTAGAGCGGCAGCACAGTCTATGCAGCTAATTGAAGCATTTCTGGCTGTGATTACAGTGCTATTTTTTTCCTGCAGCCACATTCTTTCAGTGATAGATCCTCCTTAGAATGTCTTTTACAACAAAACAGACATAAAATATTAGCAGTATTTTTATGATAAGAAAGCACAAGGAATTTTTGGTTCTATCCACAAAAGAAGTTTATTCTAATACAGGAAAGATACAGCTTTCATTACAAATGTTTAGCGTGATCACATTTGGAGTATTAAATTTTGTTACCTCATAATCAGAAAATCATAACATCTGGATCTTAATTCTAAAAAGATTTGGGAGGAATTGGGAAACTATAGAGATGGAAAACTTGGTGAAAAAAATGAAGGAAAAATTAAAATAAGTCAGGTGTGTATAATTTAGCTAAGGGACAATGACAATAATGAAAGTGCATGAATACGTAGGAATTCAGAAACACTGTGAGATACTAAAACTTATAAGGAAGGATTATTTAGAGTACCTGAGGCACAGTCAAGTGGAACAAAATTAGCTGAACAAGCATGAACTGATAAGACACCTTGGCACCAATCCCTGTTAAATTGATAATTCATCTCCCATAGGGAGTGTCTTTAATAGACTGGTGGTACTACTTACAATTAAGAAATAATTGATCTTTGACAAAAGGATTCTCCTTCTCTGTTCAGTCCAGTCATTGAAAAGATCTATGGGCTCACGCAGCTCTGCTGATTTACAGAATCTGAGAATTCAGTCTTACTACCTGCATCACATAGTATGATAAATAGATAAAGAGAAGCATAATACAGAAGATGGAAAGCATTTGTGTGGCACAATCAGTTTAATGTTCAGAGTCAGACAGGAGGAGATAAACAGCATTGCCACTCTAAGACACTACTGTTCCACTTGATTACTCTACATTATTTTAGAAGAGGTCTTTTTTTTAATCTAGGAATTAGTTCTTCCATGACTTCAGTTAGTATTTTTTGATAACATATCATGAGTCCTCTCCACTTATCATGCAAATCTAAATCACATTTTTATCAGTCTGACTGTCTTAATTCCAAGCTGCATTAAGATTTGCTCTAGTTTAACAGTTACATTGTAGCTTCCAAACATTCATTAGCCTGGATAAGGGTTCCTGTTCTTACACTGAAGCAAAGACAATCATAAATTTCACACACAATTCTTTTTTGGTTTGCTCTAAACAGACGATGTCCAAAACCTTGTCTGACATTAAAAGGCTACTATCTGCAAATCCTCATTAAAAATAGTTAGGAGATTTATGAGTCTGTGTGGAGTGATTCTTTTTCTGTTTTACATTACTCTGCAACATTTTTTTAAGGTGGTGATTGAGCATTGGCTATCCAGATTTTATACAGAGTGCAGTTCCCTTCACAGAGAAATGCTGATAGCAGTTTTGATTGCAACATGCAGCCATAACATTTTATTCAGTTATAGTCATTTGAGCATGAAAAAGAAAAAAAAAAACTTAAAGGAAGAAAATACACAAATAAACAAATAAACAAATAAACAAATAAACAAATAAACAAATAAATAAATAAAAATCCAGATCTAGGAAAGGCACAATTAAAGAAAAAGAGAAGCTGTATTTTCTGACAATTTTATGTCACTTCTGCATGAAAGAAATCAGTGACAAGTTATGCTAAAAATAAAGCATGAGGCCACAGAGCCATTCCCATCCTTACCACAATTGCATGACCATATTTTCAAAGAGAAGGATGAAGTCAGTAATTCCATATTCAGGCAGGCACTCATTTGGGGAGTGCTTTTCCTTTTCTAGGAAAACACAAAGTAAAAGCGGATCTTCCCCTCTTCAAGTCTTGGAGTAAAAACCAGAGATATTTTAATAAGAAACGAAGGCAAAAGATCACACCATTGTGCCTCTGCAGCCCGCTCCTTCTCCTCCCACAGGAGTTCTTCCCTGGGTTTTGGGTCTCTCTCTTTTGTGTTCTTTAACAATTTGTCAGTTAGCCTCACATCCTTACAGATATCAGTCACTGCCCTATAAACCCATACTGCTATTTCCATGCTGAGAATCCCTTCACTTCAGAGAACGTACATGAAGTGACCATTGGAAGGTAAATAAAATAATGAAGAGTACAACAGTAATAAAAATTAACATTAGCTTAAAAAAAAAATTCTCTATACCTGCTGAGTACTTAATTATAGTACTAGAGCATGGCTCAGCACCCAGCAAGACGTCAGAGGCAGTGACAGGTGACAAGATGGAATCAGTGCAGAGAGCAAGTAGGTGTCAACATGAAATTGCTGAGAAATACAAACCTTTATATTTTCTAGCTTTTTCTCTTTTTTCTGCTCTAATAGCAATTCTTATGTGCAAAATCCTCTCTTTCTGGCAAAACACACAGTTCAGTCCCACACAGAAACACCCTCTTTAACCCTGGCACAGTAGACATAATCAGTTACTCTGCTGCAGTGAAAAATGATTTTCACATATGAATTGCCTTTTTGAAACTAGCATCAGCACTTTTTTTATTGCTTGTTTTTCACCTTCACTCTTTTGCTTTCATTCATTGTAGAGCAGTAGCAGAGTAGGCAGGTACTAATTGTTTGCGTTACCTTTTCTAGGAGGTCCACGATCAGTCCCCTTTCATTCTTTTCCAGTAAGTAACTAGAAATGTGGCCTCCAAAAACCCAGTGATATTCCACACCTGTGACATAGTGGCCTCCAATAAGCAGTTACATATGTTAAACACATGAGTATGTGCCTTTAAATTTTTTAGCTAATATCAAATATCTGTAAGTTCTCCACATAAATCTACTTCTGAACAGAAATTCTGTGCTCCAACACCAGCTACATCAGCTGATACAGACCTCTCTTAAATTTCAGTAAACTATATGGAGTGTTGTGCGGTAGAGGAACAAGAAATGAAATAATATTTGTTTTCTCTTGTTATCTAAGGCAAGAATCGAGTTAAGCCACTCTAGCTGACATACGAGAGGTTAGACTTAGAGAAAATTAGTAGGCATCATCACTCAAAATATTGAGGTTAGTCTTAGAGAAAGCCTTTAGGCATTGCCACTCAAATTATTGGAACATTGGAAATCTAAACTTCTGGCTTTAAGAATGAACACCAGCAGGCTTCAAAAACGAGGCAACTAAGAGGGGTCTTAGAAGAATTCCTTTAGCATGCAACGGGTGGCTGGGCCACTCAAAGATACGCTGGCTGAAACCTTACTTGATTTGGGCTTCAGCATCAACTTCAAGCCAAGTGATAGAGAGTTGCAGTCTGAATGGCCCTAGTGATTAGAGCGCTTAGGGAGCTGGAGACTTTGTGTAAGGTTTTCCTGACCCTCGGGGTATTGCATCTTTCTGTTCCCACTTCCCAGAGCTTGCCCTCATTAACACGCTATAAAGTAGGCTAGAATGGAGAAGAAGAAACACACATTCATGATTGCCCTTGCTGAAACTCGACTGCCCTGCAAAGAATGCAAGACTGACAGCATCAGAGAGAATAAACAAGAGGGAGTCTGGCGCTGCAGGCCAACAAGGAAAGTGCCTGTGCTCCCCCAGTGCTGACAAAGGCAAAGGACCCTCCACGAGATGCAGCAAACTGTCCAAGAAGGCAACGAAATACTGATAAAGATTATAAAGGCAGAACATCAGCATCACTGACTCTTGCGTAAAAGGAATATCAACATTTAAGAAAGCCCTATCTATTTTGTAGAGGAAAATGTGCCACCTCATCCTGATAAAACACTCCACAAAAACCTGACCTTTCTGGGGACATTAGGTCTGCTGCCAATAGGACAAACTCTGCTTCTGTTTGGCAAAAAGGGGAGTGACATCATTCTAGTCTGTCATGTTGTAATCCTGTCTTCTTTGCGCTGCAGATCCAGCATTGAGCAGTATCAGCTCTCCGAGAGGCTAGAAATAATTCTTCAAAAGGATTACTCTAAAGAGTTACTTTCTAGAAGTGACTAATTATATGACCTCAATGGAGAACAGCTTGAAATAATTTCAGCCAAGATCAATGCACTACCTAAGAATGACAGACAGGAAAAATAGCTTGGATAGCTTGAAGGAAAGTGAGGTAAAGACAAAGTAATTAAAGACTGCTCTGTAAAACGAAGCTTAATCAGAAAACAGAATAGCTTTAGAGAATCAAATTATCACCAGTGAAAATGTGGAGAGCGCTACTTAGAAGGACTACGAAAACAGCTATAGCTACGTCAGGTTGCTTTATTCAAACAAAAACAAACAAAAAATGGAGGCTGTACATGTTAAGAACGAAGATTAAATTCTCAGAGAAACTAGGTTTCAATTGTTATACTCCTGAAAGTGGCTAAACATGTCATCTTAGGGTTCTATGTGTTGTATTCTTAAAGTTTTTCCAGTTTAAGAACAAAATCTTTTATCACTAAGAACCAGCCTTGCAAACTCACTATGGGGTCTAGGAATCAAAGTCGGCTTTTACAGTTTTATGTATCATTACCAGTTTTGCAGTAAGAATTTAGCTGAGAATTCTGTTTGTATGTAACCCAGAACTGTCAATTGTATTTAGTTGCAGGTACATAATATTGTCCTGGCAAAAGCAATGGGGTTTTGTGAGAAAAATATATAAAAAAGGTCAAGGTCAGATAAATTTCAAAGTTCTTTCCCCCACACCCACACCTTTTTGATCACAATTTAATTTAATTATTTGAAGGTAAAAAGTATTTTTACCTGCAGCGCATCAGATGAAGGATCTTAGATATATATTACACATCTGGTGCATATCCGTAAGTAGAAACCAACAAGCAGGAATTAAAAAATAATAAAAAGCAGATTTCGGCTGAATCTTCTCCTATTGCCAGACAAATACATTGATAAATTGCCAAGAATTGCAGAACTGCATGGTTGTCACAAAATTCAAAGCTAAACATAATTCACATCTACCAAGCTGCTGACTTAACACAGGGTGTTGACTACTAGCAAAGAAACATACATATCGATATATATCTCTCTATATATATATTTGTCACTAAATTTGTGAGGCTTCAGAATAGATTATTGATTTATATTTTACATATTATAAATATTTTACATATTATAAATTGACAGGAATAAGGGACTGAGAATCAAAATACTACATAAGTGACCAAGAGTGAGAGTGATGAAAAATAAACACCAGACTGCTTGAATAACCAAGAGGACACCTGCTTTCTCGAGGGTATATACTTTGGTGTCTACAGTTTTGCCATGCCACATGCCCAGAAGTACAGGCACCTTAGAAGGCAAATAAAAATCTTCTTATCTACTTTATATTGTGAATTAGGATTCATTAGCTGTGTGTCCTTGCAGCTATGAAATGTAATGCCTCTGCCTGAGAAAACCTGCTTAGTGCAAAGTCTTCTTAATGTAAGAAAGTTAATACAACGGAGGAATTCAACACAAAGAACAAGCAGCACCTAACCCTTTCACCAGGATGAAAAGCTGATGTGCCTCCTATCCTTGGCTGCTCCATGGATTCTTTGATGTCTCTGCAGAGACATGGCTCGGTGTGCATCACACCACAATGGCCTAATGATCAGAGAAGCTGGAAGAGAAAAAGGCACACTGGTGTTCTGGTTCCTCCACCTTAGACTATTTATAATCTTCTTTCAGACCTGCAAAGAAAAAAAAAAGAAACAAAAAGCCTCATAAGGTAGAGAACTCCATATCTTGCTACATCCTACTTAATGGATCTAGTCAGTAGTCTTGCCTCTGGATCAAAACTGAACTCTGTTAATCATAACAATACTGACTGTTAACCATAAACATTAGATTAAAGTTCACAAACTAAGGGTATTGCTAATATTTCTGATTAAAATAAAAAAAAAAGGGAAAAAAAAAAGGTAACATAAGGCACTATCTGCTGCATCCTGTCAGTGAATGCTGAACACATAAGCTAGTACTAGTCTAGTACTACATAGAAGCAAGTGAAGGCAGAGTTTATTCTCATTACTGAGATCAACTTGCTGGCTTTAAAACTCAGCTACACTGTGGGAATGTCCTACCTCTGTTTTTGGAAAGTGTGTGCCTCTTAGAGAACCAGTTTAATCAGGAAACCTTTGAATATAACAGGAATAAGGATGTAAAGTTTTTAAACATGCCTTGATAGTGCTACTTTGAAAATGGGGTAGTAGACTTAACTATATAGTCTGGTGGTCCATGGAAAGAAAGATGCTACTTAAATTAACATAGCCGAAGGAGCTCATACCAGGACTATTCCCCTCTTTGGTACAGGGCTATCTGAATGGGAAAAAAAGTGAAGTTCACTAACATTTGATTGTTGAAATACATTTTCTTTTCCACTTGTCAAACTTACACATCTCCTTGGTCAGCATGCTCATTCTTTCAAACCAGTGTACATCTATACACAATTTCCTAACTAATTCAAACCTGTGAATTGTGTTAGCTTAATAGATGCTTAAAATTTAGAGGTAGCAATGTTCTGACATGTAGAGTCTAATTCCCACTTACAGACCTCACCGTTGAACTCTCTGATTGTTTTATTTTTTTACATTCAATGTTTTAGTCGTGTTCATTTATCTTTACTTTTTATTCAGGGATAACTTAGAAAAGAGAGCACCACAAGGTTTGGAACAAAACACAGATACACCTTTCTCTGCTAATTTACACAAGAAACTGAACTGACCATGCATGAAAAATTGCAAACTACAAAGTAGGACCAGTGTTTAAATATGGATCTTTGATACATTTAAGTATATGGCAAATTCCTTATGTAATCAACAGAAAGTACATGCTGTTCATAAAGCAAATAGTAGTAGCAGAAGGATATACACCTATGAAGATTTGAGCATGAAATTCTGCGGTCACCATTCCATTCATTCATTTCACCTCAAAACAATTTAAATATTAATTTAAAAATACTCTAATTAGATGAGTTCTTTATCATTCACTTTTTGACACTTGGATTAATTTAGGAAATCTTATCTTTGACATATAAGGAGGATCACACACTGCAGTCCCCCTTGCTTTTACATAGTAATGTGAGAGTATATCAGCATGTAAGTTATCTATATGACAGTAGCTGCTGACTGTATTCATTATTTCCAAATGCCCTGAGCAAAACCCACCAAGCCAGCCCATAAACTCTGATCTGAATAACTGTAATAGATTCTGAGATGATGCCTATACATAGTCTAACGGGTTTACACAAAGACCTGGATAGGAAGACCAGAACAGGAAGCATTCTGTCCACAAAATGGTAAAGACTAGAACTGTGCAGATGCAGAACTGTGTGTGTTGGCACATAAACTGTAGGCCTACTATAATTATGGTAGTCTTCTTATGCATGCACAGAAAGTACTGTACTCCAAGATAAAATCAGGCTAGGGATGAATTTACACTCCAACCTCCTGGGAGCCAGTATGTGCCCAGGTGCACAGGCATAACTATAACAGTTGTGGCACAGCAGCATGCATTGTCCCCAGCACTTGTACCTGCAACATTACTCACTTGGAGACCCTTCAGTTATTTTTACAGAAGAAGATATAAACCCCATGCAAACTACTGTGAGGACTATCAGGTATCGAAGGATGAGGGTTTGGAGCAGAAGACGAATTATCATTGTGTCCTTCCATTTACACTGAACACACTGCTCAGGAGAGAATAGAAACAAAGTCTACATAAGGACCTCTGCAAGGGGAGTTGAGAGAAAAAGAACAGTGCTGCAAAGATTGCATTATGTTTATTTTTTTTAGTATGTCTGTCTCAGAAGTTGTGTTCCATTACCTTATGAGGCTGGGGAGAGCAGTTAAAATTTAAAACAATGGACATTGCCACTTTTGGTCAGTAACAAATATTACAGAAAGAGAGTACTTGGCAGTTAAGTCACCCACAGTGACAGGCAGAGAATTCTGTATTTAAATCTCATAAAATGTTCTTCTGAACTCTTATTGCTTGTGAATAAGAAACTGTTACTCCCCTCTACAATCAATTCGATTAGAGGATAGTGTGTTTGTTTTTTTTTTTTCCTGAACAAAGGCAGCAATACTGTACTCCACAGAGCTTTCAAGTAGTTCTGGGACCACATCCTTTATAATCTTTTTCTTCCCCCTCCCCGACTCTGCATGTACTCTTTGTTTGAATCTGCATTACAGTGGTGCCAAAAGCTGAAACTCACCATGGCAGGCTGATTTTTCAGAAAGCATCTAAAAGAAGTACTTTGTCACACTGAAAAAGATTTCCATGTGGTTACACAGAAAATAAAGTCTACACAATAAGACATCCTTTCATGTAGAACAATTGACATGAATTTCACTTTTTTTTTTGGTAACTTATTGTTTGTATTCTAACGTTAAAGGCCAATCAAAAACAGAATTCAGCAGTTAGATATTTCCCTTGCCCCACTGTGTTAATAACAGTTAATATCAGTGCTTGACAAAATTTATTTATTTCTCACTGCCTCATCACAGTTATAATTCCTGTCTGACAGCAGAAAAGTTAAAACACAGAAAGACTGGATGTAACAAGGAACTTAACCTGAAGTTATAAGCATCTGGCCTCTGGAGAAAAATACAAAATACTGAAAGAATTGTTTAGATTATTTCTGTAGTATGTAGGAGGAACATGTGGTTTTAAGTAACCATTGCCAAATTACAAACATTTAAACAGGGTACTGTTTAAATATTATTAGTTCTATGAAAAAGCCAATAAGCAAGAGAATTGGCCTGAAATTTGATTGTTTTGAAGGTTGCTTATTGCCTGCAGCACTGATTTTAATGCCTTTGTCTGTTTGGAGCTTACAGCATGCAAAATTCCTTAATAGCTTTGCTGTTAAGTTTGCTTTTGTTCATTATATAAGTACAAAGGATAGATAAGTCTCCAATTCTTTTATGATATAGGAAATCAACAGTGAAGATTATTCCGCATTCCAATGTGAAGGCTTAAAGAAAGTTGATTGAAAACTTCATTGCTGTGACCTCAGCATTGCTTCATTAAAGATCCATATTATTATGCAAAAAAAATAAGTTATTTTATTCTTATTAGAAGTTTGGTCAAGTCATAACAAAGGACATATGAATATTTTTTCCCTGTAATTAACCAGGCTCCATGGTGGCCTGTAATTTGTAAGTCTGTGAAGAATTTTTTTGTGAGGAAAACGAAATCCCTGGAGAGTTAGAAGAAACAGACTTATATTATTTTACAAAATGAAGATAAAAAAAGAATTCCATGTTTCTTTACATCTTAAAGTACAATAAACTTGTTTTAAAGGAGAGTTCAGCTTGGCAGGTACCTTTATCATTAATCTTTGTGCACTTGTAAAAAATCTATCAAATGCTCTAACAAGCCTATGGAAAGGTTTTGCTTGGTGTAGTATCAATTTCCACTTGTAAAAAGGATGATTAATTTGTGAGGGAAGTAGAGTAGAAAATGTTCAAAATAGTTATTTGATCCAAAGCACAAGCACTGCCTTTTGTGATTGGTTGGATTCCTTTCTAGTGAAACATTGCATGTCCCCAGGGCAGGGTGCAGGCACCACCATCTCTGATCACACCTTAACAACAACTTACTCATATGAAAGGATATGGGAGAAAGCTCCCTGAGTCTGGCTAATGTCCAAGGAATTCATACAGTGGCTCATTCTACTAATGTAAATGTGGGAGAAATGTTTGTTAACAAACAAACAAAACAGTGCTAAACTGATGTAAACCAGTAACACAAACAAGAGCATCACCATATTTTTAGGCATTCAGTTAAAAACTCTTAGAAAGAATGTTTGGGTAAAGCTGCCAATTTAAAAGAAAAAAAAA
>VYZM01016499.1:217922-240053 GCA_013398915.1 Dromas ardeola | reverse complement strand
CATTTTTAAAGCATATTTGATATGTATAGAGGGAACTCAAAATGGTTATCCAGAAGAAGACAATGTGTACTTGTACCAGGGCTCCTTAGTTAAGCTGCTTGGAACTCGACTGGCCTCAGGCACAACTTACACATCTTATTAAGGGAGGAGGGGGAAAGTCAGTGTACATTTTCATAACCCTGAAAGGAGTTAGAAATTTTGAGGTGTTTCATCTGACCTTAGGGCTAATGCTACCTATTTTGCACTGTATAATCATAGTTACTGTTCCCCCAAGGCAGCAAAGTCAAACAGTGCAGAAAGCCTGTGAAGTAGCAAAGGCTGAAGTAATCAGAGACCCTAATTTTCCTACTTTTTAAAGGAAATCTCAGAAATTCATTTTTAAGTCTGTTTTCTTTTATAAAGAGTTATACAGAGGGGGCTTAATTTTAAAATTTTTATCTATTTTTTGAAGATTACTCTCCCTAACCTCTGGCAGGTTTTGCGTGCAGAGCGTGGATTTTTAAGTGGATTTCACAGGAACGTATCAACACATGCCTCAAGTAATGGAAAGAGTGAAAGACATAACTTTAAAATATGATCCTAAAAATCTACAGGGGACTTTTTTATTATTATTTGCATCATTTCTGCTTGGAAGCATCTGAAGCTAAAGGAGTTGTGAGCTACCCTGAGTCTACAATTTTTTTTCCTTCTGCATTTTGCCTAATGTTGCATACATGATGCAGTTAGTAGAATCTAACTTCTTGTGAGGGACAGGCCAACCTCTCCAGGATGTCATGCTTAACATCTGGAATGAGATTATTTTTATTACTGGCAAGTGCAGCTAAAGGGCATGGAAGAATGGAACTGTTAGCCATTGAACCAGGCTTGTTTTCTTCATTAAGTTCATATAGTAACTTATTTTAAACTTCCTTCAGCCTAGCATGTAATTAAACCCCATGCTCCTAAAATGAAATGTTGGTTGAATCAGGGTTTTGCTAATATGAGATGCTTTTTTTTTTTTTCTGTTTACTTTGCCTGTAAATATTTTTCTGATCTCAGATGAAGGTGTAGAATTGCCTGTTGATTTTCTGGACAATGAAATGTCTCTTGAAACACAACAGCTCAGACATTTTTATATATCCCTTCAGTATTTGCAAGAGTGTAATTATCTTTTCTGAGGAGGAACCTGGTGAAATAATTGCATTGTAATTTGGAAGTTGATTCTTTTTCTTGTTCTTCATAGTCTGCTAATCCAGCTGAGAGGCAGCTCACGTTGCACTGAAGGCTTTAGTTTGTATTTCTTTCCAGCTCTTTTTGTAACTTCTCACCATTGATTGCGTTAAAGGTTGCTTCTGTTCTTTCATTAAGATTACCCTTTGTTTTCCATGTGTTCTTTTACAGCTTTCTAGTATTCTTTCTCATATTCCTAAGTAATTCTGAGAACCCAAATGGCCTTACACAGCATGTTGCTGTCTATATGAATGCTCCGTGCAGGTAAAGGACTTTCCATTAGGTGCGTCCCGTTTCCATCAGGACCCATCAGAAAATCTGATGTAACCAGTGTCACACCACTGGTGGTCCTCTTTGGCCTCATGCTTTAGTCAGCATTGGCTCGCTTAAAGAGACCGAGACTATGATTTTTCAGAAGAATGACTGAGATTCTGTTACCGGGTTTTATTTCTGGCCTCAAAGGACCAAACGCTAGCTATATGGAGAGTACCTCAGTGGAGTTGTTCTGATTTTACTCCTGTGACTGAAACCAGAATCTAATCTCACTTTTTCTACTCTGCTGTCTTCATCAGAGCAGAGAAATGTTATGTTTGATAGTCATAGGTCAGAGCTCATCTGTCTACATTGGAAAGACATTTTCACTCCGTCAAAAAATTTGCAGGTTTGCAAGCAGGTTTTTGCAGAGAACGTGTTTTTTTGGGTTTTTTTTTTGCAACTGATGAATTCTCCAGTACTGACCTAGGGCTGAGTGTCTGTTCCTCATCATCTGCTCAGTGTGTGCCAAATATTGGGAACAAGGTAGCAGCTGAAACTAGAAACAACCTTTGTCCGGAAATTTTTCTTCTGTGAGAAATAGAATTGTTGGAGATGCTTCCTATCCCACATCTATGTTCCGTACAAATTTTAGACTTAACACTGCCCTGAGTTTTCATTTCTTTGTGTCTTATTATTAGTAAATGTCTATTCACAGTTGTGAGATGATTTTTCTTTGTGAGTTCATCAACTTGTATTGTTGCATTGCTGTTCTGATGACTGTTGGAGCTAATGTTGCAGTCCCAGGAGGATGTGAACCAGTGAGTAATCCCAGCTCACTATTTGAATTATGTATATAGCTATTGGCTGCCATCTCCCATTTAACAGTGTACTTCCGGATAATGATTCTTCTGATTATAGACTTTTTTGATATATAAAAATACACTTCTCTGACTAGATCGTGATTAAGCCAGGAAGCAAGTGTATTTAGTTACTTACGCTGCTCAGATATGTAATGATTTACTATTTGCACTTGTAAACTTGTCTAAGGCCTTCTAATTGAAAGCTGTTCAAGGACACTAAGTTTATGACAATCTGTTAATCTCTTGGCATCTTCTGCGCTTCTCAATAGTGCCATTAATGCCTTCCATTATATTCTTGACACGTGGTTGCATATATCTGTTCTGTCTTCTGCTAGAGTTCAGTTTATTGAGCACGGGTGAGCTAAGTGACTACCTATTACTAGTTAACCTAACAGAATTGAACGCCAGCTTTATCAAAAGTTCACTGCTTAATTAATAAGACTGTGAACTTAATATATGGAATTCATAAAAGGTGACCAGCTCTGTATCAGCAACAGATTCTTATTTTCATTCTACGTTACCAAAGAGGTACTTAAGGTTGAGGCTGTCCCTTAGGTATTAAAATTCTTGTCTATTTGATGAAAGGTACAGTGAATTCTTGAAGGTGATATATCTGCCCATTAATAGAAATGTCCTACTAACATAACAAGGCGAGTCCTGAATGCAGAGAGGAGCGGGACAGGAGTGGCTGATGTTCAAGCAGCTCTATTTTAGACTCTTCACATTCGCATGTTACATGCTTGTACAGCTATCTGTATTTATACTGCTCGGGCACCAATTAGGTTGATATTTGTGGTAGTGATAATACAGAGAGTTATGGAGGAGAATTACTGTCGGGACCCCTCACCCTCCAGTTCTGTAACTGGGATCTTCAGTTCATTGCTTCAGCTGCCTCTGCACCCTACGTCCTCTGTAAATAAGGGTCATGATCACACTTGTGTCCCGTCAGACCATTGGGGGTGCACGTTGCTTGACATCCCAAGCCTTAATGTGTCAGTGACCAAACACCTGCATATCAGTAAAAATCTCGAGTGCAGCTGAATTTCTGTTCTAATGACAAATGTCTCAACCTCGATTTGCAACACTCAGGCTACTTTCCATCTTTTTGCCTGCAGTGTGCCATCTCCTATCCTGCCTATAAAAATGGAAACGCGTTACTGCTATTCTTCATCTAAACTTATTTTACCTTTGATCATCATGTAAATTTCTGGCCAATTCAGGCAGAGCTTTTCAAACCAGAATCCACTGAGCAGGGGCTTTCAGTCGCTCTTCATCACAAAGCCTCGCAATCTAGCTCTTTGTTACTGGTGTTCAACTTGCAGGCCACGCTCCCTGTAATAGTTACTTGTTCCCCTATAATTATTCACAGCCCTGTTTTGGCTCTCTGAGGGAATTTGGCCGAGTGAACAGTATTACCGCATCTGTTGCAGATGATACTGCAGTTGCTATGTCTGTTGCCTCGATAGTTTGAGATCGGCGAGGAGCCATCCGAGCACCTCGGAGCACTTCATTTTTGACCTTGTGAGGCCGCAAGCAACAGTGTGAATATCATTGCCGTATCTTGCAAGGTCATTTGGCCATATTCAAGGTTACTCCCTGTGTGTTTGCCTTCGTGATTTGTGTGGATTAGATCTAGGAAATGTAAGAGGATTGGGGATTATTTTGCAAGGATTTTAAGCTACGTATCAAGGTATACTTTTTTTAACACTTTCTTGTTTCTCATTTCTGAGTGTACTTATGGAGCAGCTGCACAGAATGGAGTCAGATTCTCTGTCTTCCAGTCAAACACTCAAAGGTTAATCTCGGGTGTCATCCTCCCTTGCCCCTTGCAAACTGCTGTTTGTTAGCGTATCGCCTCTTTCCACCAGAGGAAAGGGAAGCATGGTCAAGGCAGGCTGTTGTCTCTGCCTGTTTAGGTTGTCGCAGAGGTACAATACCTGGCCTCTCTGCGGTGATGTGCTGGTACCCCATGTGGTGGGATAGTGTTAACGTTACCTCTGCTGGGAGGCAAGCGCTCCACGTGGGGTTAGGGCTTGTGAGCTGTGATGTGTATCCAACTTCTTTTTATTTTTTGAGTGCAAAAATTTGTTTTTTAAATCCAAGTGATATGTATCAGGTGGGCTAATACATTTTGATTTTCTTTTGTGTTGGAAGTAACAGGATGTATAGTTTGGGCTTTTATTAAAAGCAAAGGACTGCAGCAATAACAAACTTACTGCACTGGGACTTAACTGGTTGGATTTAGAAGAATAAAATTATAGGAGGTTTTTACTTTCACAGTGTATGACTGAATAGATGGTCACTGTTGAGTTGCAAATCCAATTATAATACATAGAATTGTACGTAGATCTCTGAAGATCTTGTTTTATTATTACAGGCTCTAGCATTGCTAATAGGCTTGGCCATCCTTTGGCCTCATTAGCCATACTGTCTCAACCCCCTTTTCCCTCTCTGATCCTTTATTAGTTGTTCCTATAGGGAAAGTCTTTTAATTTGATTTTGCAAGTTAATATATTTCCATGTGACAATTTGTATGAAAACTCTTCAGGCTAGTTTTGTTAACACGTACGGCCCACCTAATGGTGTTTTCTCTATATAAAGTCCTATGATGATGCATGTGATGTATCCTCATCCCACATTGCAGAACTTGCTACACTGTTGTTTTTCAACATGAAGTGTGTCTTTTGCTACTGTTTATTTTAAGATGTTGTATAGTTCAGCACATTTTAGCTAAAGGTCCCTTCTTTTCTCAGCTCACTATGGAATAGAGCTTTTTGCATCTAAGATCTGGACTTTCACGAGTCCTGACTTCTATTTCATTGCTGTTTTTTTTCCCAGCCGCTTAAAGCTCCTTCTTCGCTGAAGTACACTAAAGATTGATTTTATATGGGTTTTGAATTCTGTCCATATAATCTGGTTGATAATCACTATTGCAGGAGTGCTATTGCTATAGATGAGTATTTTTACTAATACTTAGATAAGTATTGCAATTTCTTTCAACTCTAAGTTAACACAGTTAATATTTTTTTTCTCCATACTTCATTGATGTCTATGATTGGTTTAACTTTGTGTAATTATATGCACAAATCCTGATAAGTGAGAATGGGAATACTGTGTCCCCAACAAATATTTCTAAAATAAACAGATTAGATCATTATTTTCAAAATATCTTAAGTGTTGAATCATTTCGTTTCTCTTCAGCTTTTGGCTGAGTTAGTTTACCTTCCAAACTATTTCTACCTCTACCTTCTCAGTGGTTCAATAAAATAATTTGACTGCTTCTGTAGTGAGAGAAACAGCTACTTATTACTTTCCAAAATGGAGATAATACAAGCAATCACCAGACAATTTTGAAAGAATTGGAATTGCTTTTGGCCAAGGCTGTAATACACATTTAAAACCTGTGTTCTTAGAAAACTGAATGTGCATTATGTGGGTTTAGCATCTGACATTTTCATTCTGTGTGCGTTAGGCCCTTTGAAATCTCTGAAAGTAACTTCTAAGGTTTGCGTGCAAGCTTTATTCAATGTAAACTTTGAATTGCTGTGCTCCACATCACTGGACTTCTCTCCCATCCTCAAGTGCAGGGAGTGCATGTTTCTCTTAGGTTGCAAATCGATGTAGAAAACTTATCTTTTTGATTTAGGCTTTACTAGATGTTGAATGTTATGTCAGTGTTATAAGCTCCAGTGGTGTTTTATCTGCTGATTAGTCTTATAATGTAAAGTGCCTGGTGATGCATTGCATAGAAGATGCTATAAAAATAGTTTATGGTGTGATAGCAAGGAGAAATGTGGGGAGCGCAGATTCACTTTATTAGATGAGCAGGAGTCCCCAAGCAATCGTTTGTCAACAGTAGTTAAAGATTAGTTTATCTTCGATCATTGAACCTTTAATAAACATGTTTTTAGCTGAAGTAAAATGGTTATATTGAAAATAAAGTAAAGGGAATTTATATGTTTGTGTCAGTTTTATCTATTGAGAGAAAAATTTGAATGCGTATCTAATTTTCACACTAAGTATCTTTTCCAATAACGGTGTTGAGGAAAATAAATAAAAAATAGTCTTTCTCAATGTTATATGAACAAAGTCCTTTCCTGTGGCAAAAGCAGCTGAAGTTAAACGTGTTTGTTTAACTCTCTCTACGTACATGTATTATATTTAACAGTAATTAAGTACAATCATTCTATATAGAGACATCCTGTTAACTGCAAACATAATTGTTTCTTAAAGCTATTTTTAACATGCAGTCTATCATGTTGTGGCTTATCTGGTAGTGATCAGCTTGTTTTCAAGCCTTATTTGACTATGGGCTTAGACAGTAAGAGTCTTGACAAAGTCAGCATCAAAGAGCAACTTTGGGACTTGGCTTTTGTACCGCAAAGCTCTTCACAAATATTAGTCAACGAATGTCAGACAGCCCTGATAGGTGACATTGGTATTATCATCTGAGTTTTACCAATGGGGAACATAAGGCTCAAACAGCTTTAACTGGAGTATCTGAACTCACATGTGCCTTTTTTGGTTTTTTTTGTTTTTGTTGGTTTTTTTTTTGTTTTGTTTTGGGGTTTTTTTGTGTGTGTGGTTTTTTTTTTGTTTGTTTGGGAGTGGTTTTTTGACAGACTTCAAAAGTATTACCAGAATTCCTGAATCTCGGCATAAAGCTTGTTCTAAAGCCTTCTAAGCATTAGCAGTAATTTTACAAATGGCTGTCTGTGTGACCACACTGCAACAGCTTGAGTTGAGGCTAGAGCTGCGCGCAGGAGAGACACATTTTTCATACGGGGGTTAGCTTCTGCTGAACATAATTGATGTCTTACGTTAGCTTCAGTGTGGGTTTTGTGTGAATTTTTTTCAGAGAACATTAATGGCACATAATTGTTAGCTGCAGATAAATAGATTGCCTTGGGATGGCTTTGTCTGCTTGTGTTTTAGGGACAGTTTTGCTCATGTGCTATTGCTGAAGTCAATGAAATTAAAGGAAATTGGCTTTCAGCAAGAGAAACGTGTGCATTAACTGTATTTTTCAAAATATATAGATATGCTTTGTTTGTGTGTAATTAGATAACCAGCACTTGCGGCTGTGACATCTGATCTTTTTATCAAAGATGTAACGTGAGAGTGCAAAATAATTAGCATTTTAAAAATAAAGATTAATGTGGAGAACAGTAACCTCCTGTCTTTTCTCATACGTATTGAAGTCTGAATATCACTGTGGAAAGGTAATTGTGACAAGCCACAGAGTATTCTGATATTATAAACTAGCCTCAAAAGTAGCGCGTGAATCACATCTTGGTATTGATTTCAGTAAAATAGGTCCCAAAGCTGAAATTTTTCAGGTGTCACATGTATGAAGTTTCCATTGTTTGAACAGTGAGATGCAAAGAGGTGCAGAGGCCTTTGTGTCGTCTGCAGAGATGGGAGAGTCTCGCTGGTACATAGAGGGAGATGCTGCTCCACCGCCTCCGCCACAGGCAATAGAGTGCCAAACAGTTGCCAATTCCAGTGGACATTAGGGATGTTCATCCTTTGAAAACCTCTCACTGATGCTCACTTACATGCTTTCGGAAATAAATGTGTAATTTTTTTTCTACTTCATTGCCATGCCTCGAACCGACAAGTCGTTTTCCATAAACTGAGATACAAGATTTCTTTCTTTGGGTCTAATGTTGTAGCTGTTATTACTAATTTACCTTCCAAAGCAGTTTTGCTTCTAATTAGTTCAATGGAAAGGCACTAAATCAAGATTTTTTTTCCTTTGCAGTTCTAGATATTGAAGAAGGGTGGGAAGTAGGGCAGGGAAAACTGTGCTATGTCTCTTCCATACCACAGCCATTTAAAGATAACTTCCGCTGAGGGCTTTTAATGACATGGCAAATATTTCATAGGACCTATTTATATTGTAGTTGTCTAGTTAATGAAAAATAAAAATGTACTGGTTGATTATTAAAAGGAAAAGACTTGCTGCAAGCTACCAAAATCTGCAGGAGAATAGTTGAGAAATGCTGAAAATTTGGAGAAGAATTATAATAATGTGAAAAATAGGAAGAATTTGAGAAAAGACACCGTATCACATAAGTAGGCTCTGTTGAGGTTAAAGAAAGAAAAAAAAAAATACTAGTCCTCTTGCTGTATGTGTTCCATTATGTAAAATACAGAAATTGTATATACATCTGTTTTATTCATGTAAAAATACCTAAGTTTCAAATTTTAAGTGACTTTGCTTCAAATTCTAAGAATTTTAGTGCAATACAAATAGTTTTTTCCTGTTTCCTAAAGGAGGATGAGCAATATATGTTATTAATAAAACTGAAAAACAATTTTGTGAGTGTTCAAGTTGATCAGTTACCGTTTTCTTAAAATAACAGTCTCTAACAGAAATTCAGTGCAAGCCCTCCTGAGTGGCGTTGTTATAATAATTGAATATCAGAGTCAATGAAATATTCAAAAGGTTCCCTTCCTCGTATTCTCTCTTGCCCGTCTGTTAGTGAAATCAGCAGTTAATGAATCTTGAGGTAGCACAATTGTTCTGTTGCCCTCTCAATATATATGGACTTCCAGTGGAAAGGAAATTTTTAAACCTACAATTTAATATCTTTTCATTGTCTAAGAGCTGTCTCTTGCTAAAAAATATTATTTCTATGTATTGAAAGACTTAGAAATGAAATATGCTAATAAGAGAATATCTGATTCGTTATCCAGAGAATAATTTAAGGGGGGGTGGGGTGGCATAGGATATGTATGATTCATATTAAAACACAGTTTTCAGTTGAATCTGTGACAAATTTTTCTGTTCTATTTTTGCAGTAAAAAATAGATTGTGACTACTATTAAATGGGTACTTGCAAGGCAAAAGAGGAGGAAATTTTGTAATGGATTGGATCCTCAGGGCCAAATCAGCAAGCCAGGCTGTGGGATTTCTAAGGGTACATCTATGTATTTGCTTATTATTCAGTTTACAGTAGTACATGCACTGCCTACCAAAAGCATTGGACACTGCATAGACACCCGTTATAGCATAAATCCTGTCCTGGACATCTCAACCTTAAGGAAGAAAAAAAAATAGAATGAGAAAAGAGCACATCTTCTTTTTGTCCTGCTACATCTGCGACAGTTTAGCAGCTCAGGGAGGGATTTGGGAGCTGCAGTGGGGTCTCCTGTGTCCCAGAGCCCAGGGTGTGTGGGTCCATCTGCCTTCCCTGTAGGGCAGGGTACGAGGGCAGCGCCAAGTAACTTCAGTTCCTCGTGGGAATAGTCTGGTGTTCCTCATCGCCCTATTTTTATATTTTTTTTTTTTTTTAACATTGATGCCCATGCTGGTTTTGCACGTTATCATCATCTCCTGCAGTGAGATAGCACTACCTAATTCTCTCACATTGGGTCTCTTCAGGCAGATTGATAATATAGGCTTGTTTTAATCTTCACTGTGTTAGAAAGAGAATCTCTGATATTTACAGCCGTTGTTAAATGCGTGTCCTGATGAGACTTTTGTCCTGTCATTCACAAGATTGATTTGTGCCCTGATTTCTGTGGCAGCAGGACTCCTGCAGCTACTCTAGTTAGAGAAGCCACCAAGCTAAGTTGCACTAGTTGTGTCATCATTTCATTACTGAGAAGAAAAGCTTTTTTTTCTTCAGGAAGTGATTGCTGTTTCTCTTTTATTGATAGAAAGTACTTCTCACGTGCTGTTCCTCTCATAACACTTTCTCTGTCACGTCAAGATTCAAGCGGAGGAACAAAAGTGCAAGTTGCTGTCAATGAAGCAGGGAAGAAACCCTCCCCCTTTCCTCCAGTCAGGTTTCTTGAAATAATTGTGCCTCTTCAGGTGTTTATTATTGCCTTGCTGCAAGCGGCAGCGCAGTTGTCTCTCTGCCATTTAGGACCGTGAGCCTACAGCGAGCGGTATCTGCTGCTACCAGCCTGGGAAGGCAGCTCAGGGAACCCACACTCAGGCTGTGCTGAAGGCCAAGACATCTGAGTACCAAAGGGGACAGTGGGGCAGGCTGGCCCGCAGGTGCTGGAGCCTTGTTGCACCTCCCAGGGCTTCCCTCGGTCATCTGCGTGACTGTAACTTTGTGGAAGATCAAGTGACTTAAAGCTACACATAGGCGGCAGATGTAGCGTAGAAACATGCGTTTCTGTTCAGGATCACAGAGCTAACGTAGTGCTATCAGAAGTTTAGGCACAGGAATGAAACTTTGTCTTAAAAATATCCTTGTAATCATGTTCTTTGCAACAAAAGCTTGTATGAAGCTACTAATCTTGTTCAATGGAGGTAAGTGACAAAATTTTAAAAATCTTTCTGAGCATTTGTACAAATTTAAAATAGTTCAAACCTTTAGAAAACACATAACACATTAATAGAAGATTTATGATAAACGTTTTGCTTCTCTTTTTCTCTTTGGTAGCGATTACAGACTTTTTTTGACATGGGTGTCTGAAGTTGGACACCTATAGGAACAGCCTAGCTTTCAGAGGGGCTAAGCACCTACATTTCCCACTGAATCCTTCCCACTGAAATCCTTTAATAAGGATTGTCGGCAGTCCCAGTGAGAGGCACTAAGATTTTTAAGAAGCTCTTACTGAAGCGTGCTTGGTAAAATGGTTGTAAGACAGCTAGTACGGCACTTGTGTTATGAATGGCTGGATCTCTAGAATGAGCAGCTGGACTCATATTTCTCTATTCAGTGACTACATAAGCATCTAGCAGTGCCTTGAGCCATATACAGTTCTTGGACCTGTGTAAATCCCACCAGTCTTTAAGCATTGCACATGCAAAATGAACCTTAGGGTAATTCTTCCCTTGTAGATCCCAAACCAATGAGGATTCATGAAACGGTGAATGCCCCTCATTATTTCCAAGCTTGTTTTTAATGATTCTGATTTATCTAAATATTTTCAGTATGTCGGTATGTGTACAGTAGCAGGATCTGGATTTCCAGCTAGCAGCAAGAAACCTGAAATTGTCGTGATGCGCAGTTACTTAATTTTAAGCCACAACCACTTGGTACAAGCTAATGTTCTAAGGTACAGTAAAAGAATGTGGCTAAGAAACCCCACAGAAAATAAGTGTTTTGATATAGCTCTCTCATCCAGCTGTGAGAACAAATATCTTCTACTTGGCAAAGCTGGCAATTGAAAAACATACTTGAGAATGGGGATTTATAGCAAGATGACAATTTAATGACTTTTTATGGTTTCAGGAGGTTTTCCCCTATTCCTGATTATTATCAGAAGTACTATAGTAAACAGAAATTGTTTGCCCAATAATTGCTTACGCACATTTTATAAACTTCTTCAATAACTTTCTCACTTTCTAAACCCAGCATCACTTAACACCAAACATCTACGTCTTAAAATAAACTGTCAAGACTGGTTGTTTCTTACAGCTAGGAGAAAAATGAACAATGTAAGTAGGAAGACATTCTTCAAGTAACACATTCAATTGGACAACTGAAATGCATAGTGCTGCTTGCCTATTTCAGAGTATTTTAAACATGGGTTTTAAATGAGTTAAACTAATAGATATGAGAAGTCGTGAGAAAGGGTCTATACAGTAGGAATTTGCAGAAGCAGACTTTTAATGCAGTCATTGGAGTTTCAGGGTTTCTTATATGTTGGATGTGTTTTTTGAGAAAGAAAAGTTTGGGCAAAAATACTGGTAGCATCCTTTACAAGACTGTTGCCAGCCTGCCATAATCCATTTCTTCAGGTATTGGTGTGTGTAGAGGTCACCAATGGGTGAGGGCCCCAACTAAAAAAAGCAGTGCACTTGTCAAGTTGCCAAAAAGTTTGAGACATCATCCTATTGACTATAGCAGTTTTCTACCTCTTTCCTTGTGTATGATCAATAACACTTAGCCTAGCATTTGCCAAATGCCACTGACCCTGTCATCCGAATGAAATAAGCTTTGCTCTTAGTTTGTGTGGATTGTGATAACGTAAGCCAGACTGCAGCCAGATGTTATGAAACCACTGGCTTGGGTGCTCGGTTAAAGGCCTATACAAGTATCTCATATGGGATTAAACGTCAGGCTAGATTGTATATTACGTGTCTATAACTTGGCATAGGCTTTGTCCGCTGCAGGGCTTGGAAGGGCTTAGTGTGTGCTCCATAACAGAGAGAAATCAAATTCTATGGTCCCTTTAGGAGCCTTGAGGAAAGAGTTAGACAGTTCCAATCTCCAGCTTTCCTTCAACGTTGTCAAGAACAGAAAAAAGGCTGCTGATGCTCAGCTAGTCTCCAGGTGAGTTACAAGCCCGTCTGCTTGTCTCCTTTCGCCTGTATCAGAAGGAGAAGTAACAACCCACCCTGTGACAGTCCAAAATCTGTGTTTCTTTCCTGACCAGACAAATGTCCCATTTAGCAAAACCACCACAGCCCACAGCCATGGGCATACTGAAATGTGTCCCTGACTTAAAGTGTACTAACAGTTCTGTTCATCTCAGTCTGGCAGTTTCAGGATTGGGACTGCTTCTTTTTAAGTCTCATCAATCGCAAAATTTAAATTCATAGTGAAAATTATAATGAAAATAAAAGAAAATGTAGTTATTTTAAAATAAGTTTCCAGCAATAGTGGAAAGCGTAGCCAGCGATGCTCTGATCAAAAGCCAAATTTAAAAGTGAATGCAAGTAAGAAGCTATGAAAATTGAGGACAATTCTCATGTTTATCCTAGATAGCTACAGCAGTTACTGTGGTGCCTTTAATACTGGCAGAGAAGGCCTGTACCACTTTCAGCTAAATAAAAGAAACCACAACAATGGGTAACTACTGATGCAGCACACTCATGGAAAAATTACATTTTGAAAGGTATAACAAAAGCTTTATAGACTAGAGGCTTTATTTAATAGTAAAAGTTATTGCATATTCTTTGGAAAGTCCCCGCCAAGTGAGGTATAGTATTTTTAGCCTTTGACTTTGAAAGGCATGCTGTGTGTCACTTTTAAACCCACCTGACTAAAAGTTATCATAAATACCCATTTCTTCCACATGCTTACGTGCATTTAGTTCAGTGACCCTCAGCTTGAGAGTTTAGAATAGGAATTATATGTGGACCTGTCTCTCTATATTAAAGGATTACCTGACACTGAGCCTCTCTGAGACTGTCTGTACGGACACTTGCATTAGATGAGTATCTGATGGAATTCAGAATCATTACTGCTGATGTGGGTGCAAATCATCAATGAGTTTCTGAAGAAATAAGGAAAAGACAAGATAAATTGCTGGCTATGTAAATAACAATGGGAACTAGAAATTTAGACCATAATTTTATGCCTATAAACACTAGATCTATGAATTAATGCATCAAATTAAAGTACAGATTTTTATCTGATCTGATGTAGATGTATGATCAAATTACCTGAAGCATGTGATATGGAGCTTATGATAGCTTAAATTATTAGGAATGAGGGTGAAAACACAGATAATCCCTAATATGGCTTAATGCCTTCTGAGGGACTGTTAATCCACCAAAACAATTTTTGGCTTGTGTGATCTTGTAGATTGAATTTATTTCGGTCAGTCTTTGCATCCATGGAATTGGAGACGTTCTTAACTTAATGCTGGGTAATCAAAAGTGGGTCTTTCTGTATTATTTATCCCACAGCTCTCGGGGGTCTATCTGCCCAAACTTATTGTCAGATGGGCTCTGTTGCAGGGTTGTCTATCTTGGGACAAGGTCTGTACACCATATTTAGTTGAACGTGACCTCCGCACAATTGGTAGAATTGTGCTATATGACTGAAAATAATTAATTAAGAAAATGTGGGCTTGTGGTGCTATAGTAAGGGATGTACCGAGATTTCTAGGTTTATTAGGAGCGTAAAAATGCTTAGACAAACAGACAATGTAGCATTACTACTGTGGAGAGCATTAGTGAGAATGACGCCAATGTCCATTCCTGCTGTCCGCACGCAGGAAAAGCCTATGCAAATTCAAAACCAAATAAACAGAACTGATTTTTGTTTTTAATGAATTGAAATACCTTGAGGTTTTCCTGCTTTATCAGTAGTTATTTGGGTTTGCCCTGATTTTTCTGTAGATTGCAAAATTGCTAAGAAAAAATAGTAATTCAGTTCAATTTTTAATCCCTTATTACTGGCGTTATTTTGGCTTGTATCTTAAGGTCTGAATCGGATTGTCCCATTTGAATGTCAATATTTGGTCAGTACCAGAAGTGCTTTAAGTCTTTTTTCACTTGTCTGATGAAGGAGCAAAGAAGTTCCTGAAAAGCTGGGGAAGAAGCCTACTTAGTGTACTATGAAAGTGTATATGCTAAAGGTAAATTACTGGAAATTCTACAGGGAGGAATGAGGAGAGAAGACTAGGTACATAAAAACATCTAAAGCTTCAGAAGGGCTAATGGTGCCTGATGAAAGCATAAGGTAAGTTTTACAAGGTAATGGGAGTAATCTGCAGATTCGTAAGCACTAGGTTGTTGTCCGCAGCTTAGGGGAGTCTTGAGGAATTGGAATTAGGAATCTAAAATAGGGAATTGGCTGCTAGGTTGCAGAAAATGGAAATAAAATTTGTTACCCTTGTTAACGTTGTTATTAAATATCCTTGGCTTTTTGCCTATTGCTTATTAAACCACACTAAATGGAGCTTAGAGTTATATAGCTGTAGTTGAATATCCTTTCTCTAATGCATACATTTAATGCTCAGATTTTGCTTCTTGGTGAGCTGTATGTCATGTTCATTCGTCTCTGTGTGACAGCATTAAAGTAACATGAATATTTATCAGCTTGATAGAAAGTATATTAGAAATCAGCGTCATTATATTAATTAACTTTAAAAAATTAATCAGTACTTAGTCTTATGATAATTTTATGTAAAGTCAAACTCTTGTATCTCTTAAAATGCTCTGCTTAATATATTCATGCTTATTGAAATTGCCTATTGTTCTGCATCATACTTCAGCCAAGGAGCCTTCCAAGTCCTACGAGCCACCATTCAATTATTCTTTTACATTACTTTATTAATAATACGCAAATTTTATATTTTAATTTTCGTTGGCAAATATCAAACCATTATTACTAAGGACATCATACATGCATATATATGCATATATCTCATTATGTCCAGCTCTGTGCATACAGGGGCAAACCACCAGACTGGGCTGTTTAAGATGCCCACTTAAATGTAAGAAGGAAGAGGCTGATATTGGCAGTGGGGGTCCAAACACCCAGGTCAGCCATTTCTTCGGTCCCTTTGCCGGGGGCAGGCATAGCAGTGAAGGGCCACGATGGGAGGGCACAGCCCACCTCAGGTCTGCAGATCTGTGCAGAATCTCCTTTGACATCAACTCTTTTTCTCTAAAAAAGACAACCAAAACCTAAATAATTTTGATTTTTTTTTTCTTCAATGGCATGTGGTTTTTAATGTATCTGTTATCTCTAAGTTCACATTGAGAGCTGCTGGTTCTAGATAAACAGAAGTATACGAAACACAAATATACAAATAATCAGAGTGCAATTGCAGACACAGACAGTGTGTTGCAGAGTCCACAGCAAACATTTGCTGACATGACTTGGTTGTCCAGGATGGCATGTGTTGAGTAGGATGGAGAAAACATGTTCATTTCTAAAAATAGCCCTACCTGTTTTTTTTCTTTCTTTTTTTTTTTTAACAGAGTGGAGCATGGTTCTGTTCTGAACAAAGCACAAGCCATTTTATTCTTTATCTGATAATTGTTCTGCATGGTTTTCATGATTAATGCTAACCTGCAGTCTTTCTGTACTGCGTGAGATAGCATCACCTTTGGATTTGAATTCCACTGAATGCTTGAGTTCCTGCTTTCTAATAAGTGGGAAAGAAAGAAGGACTGTTTGAAAACAACCCAGACATTTTTCACAATATGGAAATAATTGCAAGCAGCTAATCTCATTGGCAATCCAATATTTACTGCTAAAATGCAAAAGAAAAACCCAACAAAACAAAGTAAGATTCAGAATGAGAGTTACACCTTAGTCCTTATCTTACTATGGTTTTTGGTTTATGGGATTATTTAGAATTTAGCTTGCGTATTTGTTTAAGATAGCGTTTGATATTGCTGTGCGAGGCTGTAAACCAGGTTTCCATTATGCTATGCTGTTTATACTCAGGACTGTACAAAACTTTTCTTGGCCTTTAACCTAGATGACAGTGCCAGGGATTCATTACATGGCTGCCTAAGCACTTTCTTTTTATATCAAAATGATTTATACGTTCTCTTCTTTTCCCATTTCCTCTTTGGAGAATGCCAGAAAAAGGAAGACCAGTGCAACAGTCGCTGTGATTGATACTATGTTTTTGAAGACAGATGGGAATTATTTAATGCTAGGGGACTTTCCAATTAGCGCTCTATCCTACCCGTGTATAGAATTATCAGTTAATTTTGTATGCTGAGTTAGCTCAGCAGCTCCCGTCAAAGGCACGCTTAGCAGCACGAAGAACTGAGAAGCTGGTATCAAATACTTTTCAGTTGATAATCATAGCACCTAAGCCGGAATGATTTTCCAGGTATTTATTCAGGAGCGACCCTTAATATTTGTTTTCCATCAGTATAGGGCCACTGAGCTTGAGGAGATTTCTCCCAAGTCAAGCAGTTAGAAGTGACCTTCTTTTAGTAGCTGATTTTTCCATTCCTGATGAGGGGAAGCAACACTAAATGTGATTGGTATTCTATCCTCATTGTTCTACCCCAAAACTTAACAAATAAAGCTGAAACGCACAGAAGCAAAGGTTTTAATAACTGGTAGGTGGTCAGAGTCTCTCCAGTCACTGGGCTTCTGAAATGCGGTACTCCAACACCCAAAGCAGAGCATGCCAAATCCCAAGGTATTTCAGGCAGTTGTGCTCTTTGGTGTTATCCCCAGAAATAGCTGCTCCTGAAATCGCCATTTTAACAAATCTGTTAGGTGATGAGTCTGAAGCTAGAAAATAATTGCCCTGCTTTTTAAGAAGAGGAATAAGTAAGTGAACACTGAAAATCTGTAACAGCTTTTAAGCCAAACAGAAGCCTGTGCAGGCAATTGCGAATATTGCCTCGCTGTAAACAAAACACACAAGGTTTTCTCTGTAATGATAACCCAATAGTTCTCTCCAGCTCTACCTGATAACACTAAGTCACCTGACAAGAGCATGCGATTTTAAGAATCCGGCAACTTCGAAGTGTGGAAATAAGTACAGCCTTGAAAGACCCCGAGTACTAGTACATGGCTTTACATGCTTTACTGGGAGATTGTATATTATTATACTGGGTTTGTAGCATTCCTCTCAGCTAAAATGCTTAGCTCATACTGCATTATCATTATTATCTGCCATTCAGGTTTCCAGTGGCAGAGACGATGGTTTGAGTAACAGATTTTCCTAGAAATACCCTTTTCTGTAGAAGCATATTTGGCAACAATGCTTTTGTTTACATGTAACGTACATTTCTGCAAGTATCCAGAAGAATGTGACACTTGCGAAACGAAACTACCGTTCGTTAGGAGCAATGTAATTCTATGTAAGAGCTATTTCTAGTATTTGTGATAAATAATAGGGATTACTCTGTTTCACTGCTGCATAGCCACTCTGGATAGAGACATTTGCCTTTAGTGTGAACAGAGAAAGATGAACACCGCAGATGAATTATCTTTTTATTTGCCCTCATCAATATGTCATTTATATGTAGGTATAAATTGTGAGAATTAATTACATTTTCTTACTTTCTACTAATCAGAGTAAAGACTGACAGGTAACGTGCAAAGGAATTATTTTCGTCTTATTTTCTACATTAGATTCACTGCTATCCTTAGCTTTATTAGAGTTGTCTTAAGCAAAAAATAATAATAAATCATTAAATTCTCATCAGTGAGTAGATTTTTGTGAAAGATCTCACATTTCTTTAATGGAAAGGGAGAATGTGAGCGCCTAAAAATCCCAGTGAAATAAATTCCTTAAAGAATGCTTCTGCAATTCTAATGAATGAGCTTATCAAGTGTCACCTACACTTGCGTAGGTACTCAAGATTAATTATTTTTAGCCAATCTTTTTTTTCCTTTCAAATATTCATTTTTCTTTTGTTCAGTTAATCAGGTAACAAGTACCTGCCCATTGTTATCTCCATGTTAACTTGAATGTTGCGCCGTAATTGAACTCTTTCTTTAACCTTATCACATGAAGAACTTAAGTGAATAGAAAATTTCTTCTATCTTCATAATCCGTTACTTATCTTTCATCGCTTAGGAGGTAAAATACACCCGTTGAACTCAACTCACCTAGAAGATTTATAAAATGCTAGTACTTTGAAAATAGCTAATTCAGTCTATTTAGATTCCAACTTATTATGCAGACATACTCATTTCACATTCAACTCATCCTAGTGTCCAGCCATTTTTATGCCACTCCATCTACGCTGTTGCTAAGAATCTAATTCTCACAAGCTTCTTGCAACAGGGACCGTAGGCTGAATCCAGCTCTGTCAGCTCCAATGGGAATTGTGTCATTGGCTCCTGTAGGTCAGGATTTACTTTGTAACCGTCACTATTTTTGTTGTCTTGACGAATCGCGTCCTGTGTTGTAGAACCCCTGATTACCAGTGTAATCTCAATAACACTATACTGATATGTAGACATGTATATGCTTCCGCTGTACGTGTGAGGTCATAACTTAATCTACCATGTTGACATGAGGACACCTGCACCATGATAGTAAGTGCAGTCTCTGATTGATTTGTATGTTTGGGTATGGCAGTAACTGCTAAAATGCTTTTTTCTTATGCTACTTATCATAAACCGACTTAATGTGTTGAGGGTTCCTGACGTTCATCCTGCATTCATTGTGTCTTATACCTGGATTTTATTTTCATGCATTTGGAGATAGCTTGCCTTTACAATAACTAAAAAAAAATTACAGCGGAGAAAACATATTTTTTTTTTTTTGTGCTTTCATTTGCATTAGTTCATATCTGGAGTCTGAGAGGTTTTTTCTTGTGCTGCCTTGTGACTGAGATGGGATATGAGCCCCTGGATGCTGTACATTTAGGCAGCCGATTAACAGTTGTTCTTAAAACCGTAGCTAATGCCGTGAGGTTTTCAGAACACCTCCTCCTCTTCCACA
Organism: Dromas ardeola; assembly: GCA_013398915.1. NCBI lineage: Eukaryota > Metazoa > Chordata > Aves > Charadriiformes > Dromadidae > Dromas > Dromas ardeola. The sequence goes on along the minus strand of VYZM01016499.1, from coordinate 220,644 downwards.
GCACTGCAGTGTATTTACTCCTACAAATCCCTCCTGTGTCTTCAGCTCCCAGTGCTCAAGGCCAGTGCCTAGTAAAGCATTCTGAGCGGTCTGCAAAATACAATTTTTAGACCCATGCAGCTAGATTATTTTTCTCTGGTTTTTATTTTATTTATCAGAACTCTCCACATCCTACTTTGGGTTAGTGGAGAAAGTCAAGAAGTAAGGTCAGGGCCTTTTTTTTTCCATCATCCATCTGTCTCCAGCCACCTAGTCAGGATCTGGCTGCAGAATTGCCCTCTAGAGCTTTAATTTAATCTGATACCATAAGTTTACAGAGAGCCGTGCCTGTCCACCCTGAGCTGCAGGACAGAAAGAAGTAACAGCTGACCTGCGCTCTTGGTGCTGCACCTGCCTTTCTCAGGGTTTATGGGCAATTACAGGTGCGATGCCAGGTATTAGATTCTGACTTAAAGAGAATCAGGGAACTGATTTTAGTAGCTAAATGTTTCTAAAAGTACCCTAGGACTTTTAGTAGAGCACTGTAGGTAAACTGTTAGGGTTGCTGTGTTGTAGGTTATTTCATTCTGGCTATTTAAATTGGTTATATCTGTCTTAGGCTGTGAACACCCAGAACATCTGTGGCACATTTGAATTGCTTTCCTGGATCAGGGTCTTGCTTGCAGGGTGATGTCACCGCTGTTCTTGTTTTTAATCCAAAAGAGGTTAGGACTGTGTTTCAGTGTTGGAAACGTAGCCCTCCTCCTTATATGTTTTAACAAATCCTTTTTCTGGAATGTCTTTTTATTACGACAGTCATCCATTATAATCCTGTTCCCATCCAATCATGCTCAGCTTCTCTCTATTTGCATCGTCTCTTCTATTTGCAAGTTTGCACTTGCCTAATGTCGCTGGCAATCGCAAGCAGGCTCACGCGGCCGCGGCACTCGAACACCTCCCGAATCCACACGTTCCCAGTGGTGCTCGTCTCCGAAACGGTCGTGATTGGATGCTGGGACGTATCCTAGGAGATGCTCTCGGCCTCCCAAAGCCTTGCAGTTTACATTATTAATGGCTGGGTTGTGGTTTGGGATGTTCATACCAATGGAGATCATGCAGGTCCCAATTATTTTTGCACTTGTCTCACCAATTCCCATTTACCACTCTGAGTCAGATATTTCCTAAAGAGAAATAAAAGCATAGGAGCGGTTTTATGTTCTTCGACAGATATTTGAAGGGGGAAAAGATTTAACAAAGCCTTATATTGCCAAGCACTAAATGGAAATCAATTAATTAGAATCGATGCTTTAGAAAGGGATATTTTCAATGCCTCATCACTTTATATCAGGCAGTCTATGATTTTAAATCATAGGCGGAAATAATATAATCCAAAATTTTGTTTAAATCTAACTTAATATAAAGGAAATGTTGTCAAATTGAAGAGAGATGATTCTCTTTTTTTTTCCCCCCTTTCCTTTCTCTTCCTTCCCCCTCCTCCTGTTTTTTCAGCAAACGGATTGTGTCGCTTCTTTTTTTAAATGTCTGTTTCTTTTAGTGAGTCTGCTGCTGCCTTTGTTTTGTGTATTATGGCATCCTACAGGAAGTGTATAATTGATTGTCAAAATAGCAGTGGACAAGAAATTGTTCAGAGTCAATTTATTCACATTGAAATAGTTTTTGTGTCTACCCCTTGTTTCACAGGATCTCCTCTTTGCTTTATTCCTGATGTTCGTTATGTCAGACAAATGCTCGTGTACTGAATAGAGGTAATTAAAGATCAGGTCTGTCATGTCATGGCAGTATTTTTTTATATTCACAGAAAACATTTGTACTTGCTTTGTGAAAATACTGTGCCTGCTCTAAAGCTACTCAGACTGCTCCATGGTTTTATATTAGCTGCAAGTTTCCCTTTGGCTGTTACAAACCATGGAAATTGAAATAAGTACTTCTGTTAATGTGACAAGCTGTGATAATGCAAGATGAAAGTGCCTTGCGTTATGCTGTCCACCACAGCCACTGTCTGTTTCTGCATTTCCTTGTAAAAATCCCCCACTCCATTATAGCCAGGCGTTTATAACCTCAGATTATAGTAAATTCATTTGGTTGCTGATCTGTATGCTTGGGCTGGTAAGGAACCACCATCTAGCAATTTAAGTTGTACCGTGTCACAAATAGGGACCTATTCCCTTGTTGGAAGTGCCTGGATGTCTAGGTTTTTAACGCAGTTCACCTTTCCCATGCTGTTTGCCGTTGTGTAAGTAGGATGATAGGTATGTCCCAGATGTGTTTGAATAAAGTGTTCCCCAGCCTGGCACTGGTGGATGGGTGAAGCGGGTCATCGCCAGCTCGCTGCTTGTGCAGGGAGAGGGAGAGGGTGCATTTGCAGTGTGGAGGGTGCACTTGGCTCCAGCTTGGCTCCCGCAGGGTGCCTGCTGCCCATTCCGGCATTTGAGCGCAAAGAAACGTGCCTGAGCTCAGCAGGAGCCCTTGCTCCTTGAAAAGGCCAAATACTGCTGCTGGGGAGTTCGAGGTTCCTGACTCTGTTTCGGCTGCCGTTGCGGCTCAGCGGGTCCCCGTGGTGCCTATCAGCAGTGTGGGGAGCCCTACTTCTTCATGTCGGTACGAGCCGGATAAAACAAAGCCAGAGGGGATTGTAAGACGGTAGAGTGCTGTGTACAAGCATGTTTCCAGTGCTGTCTTCACCTCTAAAGAACACGGATGAAAATGGCATCACACAGACCTT
>VYZM01016499.1:184069-217869 GCA_013398915.1 Dromas ardeola | reverse complement strand
AAAAAAAACCAACAAAAAAAGGGGCTAGGGTCTGACATACCCTTAGCTCAGTGTTGCAAAGCGTTTTAGCATCTCTTGTGAAGTGCTGGCTGCTCTCAATTCTCACTTACTTTAATGGACATTCAAGGCACTTAGCACCTTGCAGGAGGCCTTCAGCACTGTTTAGCATTGGTCCCTTCCTAGGTCTTCACATATGAAATAACCAGCTCTGCAAAGCAGAATAAAAGTTTATTTTGACAACCCGCCGTGATGAATGGGTCCAATTACTGAGGTCTCCAGACTCATGTTGTTTCTGGAATTTTTTTTTTTTTTTTTGGATGGGAGAAGCATAATCTAAAACAAGGAATTCTCCTTTATGTTACATTCCCTCTAGGCAAAAAAGTAAATATAGGAAGGAAAGGAATTAATGGAGACCATAACTCATATTGGTTTTGTTTGTTCATATACGTTACATTACTCTGCCACGCTCAGTCACTTTTTCTCATCATTCTTTGCCCACTCCCAGCTCTCCCTTCTCTTATCATATTTTTACATCAGCATAACTTTTTGGATTTCGTAGGATCCACTCCTAATTTAATCTAATGCCAACAACATGGACATTGGAGATGTAATTTACACCATCAAATTGAACTGGGGCCAGGCACTTCTCTAAGAGCTGCACCTGCTTTCTCTAGGCTGTATTTAGTGGAATTTTTCCTTTCATGTTTAATTCATTTTCCTTCTGGGAAAATATTTAGCGAGCTAACAATTGAAGTTAGGGATAGGGGAAGTTAGTACAGCTTGAAGTTCTGTAATGCAGATAAAACATTTTCCAAACGTTTTGGGTATCACAAAACGAGTTTTGAGTTATGTGAATTTCTCCCCCTGCTCTTTCTCATTATTAAATCCATGTTCCTTTTCATGTCATTTCCATTAAAAGCATATATATTTTTGCCCTGGGGAGGGAACAAAAAAAAAACAAAAACAAAACAACCGAAAAAAAACTACCAAGAAAACCCCCATGAACATGCAAGCTTTATAAGTTATCCTTCTGTTCTGGAACAATGCTTGCTCACTGGGATAACTGGCCCTTCCCTCTTACAGGACAGAAATAAATAAATTTTGTCCTGTGAAGTAATCTGCCATTGTCAACGTACAGCATAAAAAGTGCTTAACTGCATCCTCAGAGATCTATCAATGAACATCTAAAGAGTTAAAGAGGGCGTTATTTGTGGCTTTGAGGATTGCATGATGAGCACATGTGGTTATCTGAAGTTAATGTAATTTAGTCAAGACAACTTTTTTTTTTCTGTGGTTCTGCATTAAAAACCAGCTCATGCTTATGTTCAGCAATATTGGAGCAGCTTCCTCCCTATTTTTGACACAGATCAGTAAAGACAGTTAGATGTCCTAAGGTACCTGGGATTAGGAACAAGCCATCTATACTTAGAAATGTTGTTTGTTCTCTCGCTACCTAGTTATTCATCCTTCCATTTTTCAAGAGCAGTTAATCCCTGGCAACAACTATATACTTTTTATTGGGCATGAAACAAGATTCTGTGACCGTGTATTAAGAGCTCAGTCCTGAGAGATAGCAGCTGATAACAGGGAGAAGTTTCATGGTCAGTGCGTGGGACAGTGAATGCAGCAGGCTGAGGTCCTTTCTGGCGTTCTCCCAGATTTGTTGGGGTTTCTAAAGCAGATAATCTCTGATTCATTGTTGTCTGTAAAATGGGGAAATGGTATAGACTTACATAAACCAAAGGTGGTCAAAACCCCTGTCATCTCTCAACAATGTTGTGTCGATTGTGCGTTAGGAAACTGGGATGCATCGAGTTTCAACTCTCTTTTTCTAAAAGATTCTGAAGCAATTTTTGACAGCCGTTTTTGTTTCTCTTATGGGAATAAATGGGAAGTTCTCTGCATGGCGTGTAACGCAATGGGTCGATGGTTTGGACTGCTACAGTATGGCAAACCTTTTTGTTGATCTCTTAACAGTACCAAGAAGCTTCCAGACTCCTGTTGGTAGGTCTAAGAAAACACATGAGCTAAGGATACGTGTCATTGGATTGCCTTAAAACGCCTGGTACAAGTACCTAAAACTCCTAAAAAGTCTGGGGTCTATGATAGAGGAAAAGATGCTTTCAGAAATTCACCTTGCAATTTATTATCAAAATTATACTCCTGTACGGCCGTAACTTTTGCAAGGTCTTGTGTCAAAAATGATAAATGCTCAAATTGCTGGTAGCAATCTGTGTCTGCTTTTGTATTCCTGCTCAGCTAAACATCCACTTAGAGCACGTACTTCTTAATGGGAAACATGAGAATTCAAAGGGTGAACTTAAAATTTCAGGACAATTTTTTATTTTCTGAGTGTAGAAGGAAACAGCTTGCGGTCCCTTTAAAGAGCTCATTGCAGTAAAGCCAAGAAGGAAAAAAAGAAAAAACCAAAACAAAACAGAAACCCGGGAACAGATTGCTCAGCCTGTGGCTGGACTGGTACAAGCAATCTGTGCAAGATTTCTCCAGAGGAAAAATCTTGAGACTTGTGCTGCTGCAAAACACAGCACAGAGTGGCGACCTGAAAATTGTTGAAGAAGCAGAACCTATACTGGGCTTAAGACAAAAATAGATCCCAGAGAGTTCTGCTGTGCCTGCGATTCTTCCATTCAGCCTGCATCCCTCTCTGCAGCCTTTCTCTGCTAAAAAGGAACCGTCTGCTGGGCTAGAAGTGGAGTCTGCGAAACTTAGAACTGGGCCTGTTACGGGAACAACCTGGTCATTTTTTTATTTAACTTTTAGTCTACCACAAAACTTCACAGCTGCTTGGCCTTTGGCTTATCCATATGTCCCACTTTCTCAATATTTAAGTTACAAAATAATTGCTTAACTGTTAAAAGCCTGTGTCAGAGGTTGTACCTTGGAGTCCTGAACCAGAGAAGGTACAGCAGCCTTGTGGCTTTATTGAACATCACCTGTTTATGCAAACTGCATGGTTCCCGTGGTTCATCTTGCAGTGCACAGTTGATTCCAGACAGAAATTTGATGCAAAATCAATACTATGATACCTTTCTGTTTTCGTGCATTAATGTTTACCTCCATAATGGTAATACTCTCAGTAGCTCTTCGTTCGCTTGATACCTTGCTCGTAAGCGAGGTATTTCCCCTCCTACAGGAGGCACACAGCTGGAATAAACATAGTGACTTCCGTAAATTGTGTCTCTGCTTGATACGTTTTTGATTGTCTGGAATTTGACACAAAATGGGAGAAAAGTGGCAACTAATGATAAAGGGCTAATGCTTCGGTTTGGCAGAGGAGCACTCCCTGTGCTTGCTGCCTGGGCTGGCAATGGCCAACTGCTGTCGAAGCTGCGAGTTGTTGGGAGAATCTGCCCGAGACACTCAACTCTGGGCTCTGCAGGGGTGTTGGCAGGATGGGATAGCCTGGATAAAGCAAAACCTGGATAAACGCGCCCATTGAACGCAGTCAGTACATCCCACTTTAGAAATCACTGGCAGCTGATTTCCGCAGGCGTGAGGGGCTGACTGAGCAGAAAGGCAGGAGCATGGCTGAATGCCCAAGGTGTGTGCTCTGTATCGTAAACACCACAATGCTGAACCGTGGCTACCAGTGTGGGAGGAAGATGGGGGGCTTGTTTCATCTTCAGCCTAGAAAACCCACTTGCTGATTATCAAGTGCTGTAGGTTAGAGCTTTTCGCTGTTGGTTGCATCCTCCCCTCCTGTTAGACATTTGCCCAAAGCTGGCTTTTTTGGAGCTCTTCCACAGGATGGCAGGAGAGGAGGCATTCTCACAAAATGACTGGTAGGGTCATCTCTTTATAAGCAGTATGTGGGCAGAGCATGTTTTTGTTCAATACCATGCCATAACGTATGCCAGACAGGATATTATGTTCTAGTCACATCTTGGATTAGGGCTCTTTTTTGGGTGTGGGGTTTTTTTTGTTGTTTGGTGGTGGTGTTTTTTTTCCACCTCTAGTTTTTGCTTCTGACCTAAACAAGATATTCAGATCCTTTGGAGAATGGATCAAACAACACCCACTTCTTATGCCATTGAAAACGTATTCCTGATTTTGCCATTCAGTCTTCTGAAATGCCAAGCTGCGTCCACAGCTTGTGAGCGTGCGCAAGGCGTATCACTTGTTGAAAGCCTTATCCTCAAGTGCTGTAAGACTGTCTGGATCGTTGTTGTTCACCCTGTTCTCAGACTGTTTGAAGAAAATATCACTTTTATTTCTAATTAAAATGCCTGCAGATTAAATAGTGTGAACTTTTGAGAGACATCCATAGGGATCTGTGCCATTTGCAATAGATATTGTCAAAGGAAGTCAATGAGCAGTGACAGCGATGTCATCTTGTATCTAATTGCCTGAAATACATCCCTCTCCCCTCACTTTCTTTGTGCATCTTTATGATTGAAGCACATAAGGCTTAATGCATTAAGGGAGTTTCTTTGAGGAAACCATTTCTCATAAGAATAAAGTACTACAATTCTGTATAGTTAGAAAACTGCCCCAGTGCTGTCACCCCAATTATTTTTTGAGGGAGAGAGAACAATGATTTTAAACTGTTGTGGAGTTTTTTGTCTGCTACTCAGAAACCTGTTTAAAGCACGCACGTGAGGGTGGGCTCTCTCTAACCGGAGCATGAGGTTTACTCGTCTTAAATCCTTGCCTCAGCTCCTGCCAGTCATTAACACATTGCCCAGACTAATTCTTACTGTCTCCTTTGCTGGTCACTGCAGCCTAAATTGCTGCCCCTCATCCTGTTCTGAGGGGCCACTGCTACTTCTCTCTCGGGCCTCACATCCATGCTGTCTCTATGACTGGAAGATTTTTAAGACAAACAGTTTTTGTTTTTAGGTAGCCACAGAACTGGGACTCTGGTCCAAACATCATCTCCTGTTTGGTTTCCAGCTATCTTTATTTTTTCCCTGGTTCTCCCAAATTCAATTGTGACCTCTTCTTATCTGTTTGGGATGCTGCTTTAAAGGTCATATCCTTATCTGTTGCCTGGGCCATCTTACTCCTTTTTTTGCACTGCCTTTTTCTAGCACAACAGATGGACGCGTTCACTTCTGTGGCCTTTTGTCTGTATGATCCCACACCGAGAAGTCAGCTCCTCAGCTGGGATAGTCTCTGTTATGTTCTGAGATAAGACTTTTTATGCATCCTGCAAATTATTCCCCTTGTTCTCCCTGAAAACATTTGTTTAAATTTGTTAAACCCTTGAAGTCCTTCCTTGAAATATCCTTTGGCATAATACTCGCAAAATAGTTGACATCTCTCTGCATCCATCTGTTCTCTCTTATCTTATAATGAGGCTGTAAAATTCAGGACTAATTTTTTTTTGTGCTCGCACAATATTTCTTAAGTGAGCCTTGCCCATGCTGATGACCCCTGAAGTACTGCAGCAGCTATTGTTGTCAGGGCCAGACAGGCTGTTGATAACTGAAGGGGCTTCTGCCTGTGCATTATTATCATGGTCTTTGCCATTAGCATCCCCTTTATATAACCTGTTTTTGAATGATACTGGGGGGATGTTCCCAGATGGTGAGAAGACTCCGTATCTCCTTATGTTTTGCTAAAGTATACTACATAACGTCCCTGGCAATCCAGAAAATACACCTCGTAGATAACCAGCTGTTATTCATTCTAAAAACAACAGGCTGAGATTTGCTGCTGGAAGTGTAAAATCTCATCATTATCTATATGAGGCACAGTCTAGTCTACTTTCTGCAATTCGTTGTAAGACCTTGGAAGGAAGAGAAGGAAAAAAAATGTGTTCTTGGTGGACATTCATCATTCAGTAAACAAAAGGAAAAAAAAATTTAAAAAATTAATCATTAGTTAGCAGTGATTGTGCCCTTTTTATAGTAAGCAGGCATTTGTCAGTTGCAAGTGACACCAAAATCAAGGTGTTTACAGAATGATGGTGATTCTCTCGGATTCAGAAAACCCTATGGCATGAAAACTGCTGATCGCTGTCTCTGAAATGTAAGTGACAACAGTGCCAGCCATTTGTACCGTATGACCAAAGGCCTTTTCCTCTTTCTAGCAAGAGTCACATCTGCATCTTTTCATTAATTTCCAATAACAGCACACATTTGCAGGAGTTTTGCATGAACAGTGAAGTTCCTCTGAGGCATCCTGAGAAGATCAGAATTACTCAGTAAGTGTGGGACAAACGGGCTGGCGTGCCCTGGTTGTCCGATGCATGTTCCTCAGCAACGCACAGCACACAGACAGTGGTCCTGTTCCTGTGCTGCTGCAGCAGCAAGGAAACCATCATGAGTTTGAAGTGAACTGAAACTACAGTAGGTCTTATTTGTTAAGACCTACTGCAGCCAATTCAGTTCCTGTTGCAGTTATTACAGGAACAGAAAGTGACTCTTAAGCTGAAGTCTGGAATAAGACATGTGATTGTGTATCATCACTCATGCTGTTTATGCTTTATTATCCCATAGTGACATTTGCCAGAGGCGCGGTACAATGGCGTTAGATTAGGGGCGAAGCAACTTCATCCACACAGGGTAAAGGCATTCCTAATTCTCTTTCCCCCATCTTTCCTCTAGTCATACATCCTTTATGTTTATCCATACGTCAGATTTTTCCACCTCCTTGCTCTCCTGTTTTTATTTCCTCCTCCGTCATCTTTCATGGTGGAGCGTAGCCTATTGCGTACAGGCTGGAAAACTCTTGAAAAGTTTTTCTGGATTTCTAGTCTATGGGAGTCTGCCTCATTCAGTAATGAGCTGTCCCAATTAGGCAGGGAGTGTGTTATTAGCTGGGAAACCAACATATATGTTATCAGGATAAAAATAAGAACTCTTCTTCTATTGACTAAACTTAAAAAGCGAGGCTGAAGTCTGGTTCCTTTGAAAGCAGGACGTCTTTATCCATCTTTATCCACTGATTTTAGCAGCATTCACTAAATTGTCAGGATGGCTTCAGCTATAGTTACTCTTCTGCTCTGCTGTTTCTCATTATTAGATCTACATAGCTGTTGGGTGTGTATTATTTTCTAAGACTGAGCAGACTAATATCATCAGCCATAATTCTGTGGGTTTCTCCTGAAGCCATTACCATAATTAAGATAATGATATTTAAAGTGAATGTTTATTTCATACTACTTTGTATGGCAAAATATAATTAGATGTTTGGCTGCATATGTATATGGTTGAAAAGGATTTAGTATTTTGAAAGAGGCTGCAACTGAATCTGAATAAAGCAGTAGTTTAACTCTTAGAGTGACTCTGAAACTTCAAGTGTGCCATGAGCATACCATGAAATTTGCTAATACAGGGTGAAAAGACACTAATTTGTCTCCGCTTGAGGAATTGTTTGTCCTGAGTGACAACTGTAACTTGAAATTTACAAAATTCCCAGAAGTCTTGTGTTAACTGTGCTGAGCTAATCTTGTAAATATTTATCTGCCTTAAATTTGGAGCTAAATAACACTTTCTTATCACACTTTGCAGTGCAATATGGGCTTTTCCCTGTAGGAGCTTGTTTATGTTGCCCACGTAGACTCTTAAAACCTGAGATCCTGAGCATGGAAGCAGATTGCAAGTGAACGAATTCAGTTGGCTATTCTGTGCCTCTGATCCTTCCTTTTGTATTTGAACTGGCAAGCTTTGGAAGCGTTGATATCTTACGGTCAAAGCTGCATGAAAAAGAAGTTGCCTTCATGTTTCATGCTGACATTTTAGGCCTCATTTGATGCCTTTTTTTTTTCTTTTAGACAGGACTTCTGTATTTTTTAAGTGTTAGCAAGGAGAAGATACAACCTGACAAGATGAAATGCACCTTTTCTGTATCTCACCGTAAAATTTCAAAGTTAACCCATTGGTCTGATAGTTTTTGAGATATGTTACTGTTGTTTTAGTGTGTCTTTTGTTCAATGTTGAGCAATTTGTAGTGGATATCATTTGGGCTGGCTTCTCCAAGTACTTGCTTTACACCACATGAATATTTATTGTAAGTGGCTGTAATAAAGCACGATTCACGGTTAGCATGCCTAACGTGGCTACCAAAGCGTCTTCTCGCTAGCAGCACGTACACCGAGCATACTGGCTGTGTGATATCTTCTCTTCATCCTGCCTGGGTGGGAGCACTCGTGCCAATTCAACACCAGGATCAAGCTGTCAAAGAAACAGGTCTCCTCCCAGACCCCATCAACTCAACTATGCTGAGGATTTGGCTCATTCTCCAGTTCAATCAATGCGAAGCACTGAAATTTTGACCATGTTTGATACAAATCATCACCCTGGCTGGCGGGGCTTAGCTGTGCTCTGTCGAGAGTCTGCTGAAGCCTCAGGTGTGAGTTTGAATGGCTGGCTCTGCAGGTAGTATGGATTTGGGAAAGGTTGTGGTGTACCTTCTTCATTCATTCCAAGTTCCTTCTAAGGCTCAAACACATACAGATTTCGTTGACAGAGCTATTGGTAGGAAAGTGTAAGAGCTTATCTCTTTGTATTGCACTGATGTAACAGGGTGAAGTGGATGATTTTTTCTTCCTCAGAATTTTAGTCTCCTAATTACTGTAACCACTAGCCCTTACTAATGGGACTAGTAAGATAATGAAGCCCTACTTTCTACCACAATTCGAAGCTGTAAAACAAAATATGTGTAATGCTTGGGATAGGGATGACAGGTTTTTTTTTTATTTTTTTTAACTACAGAAACAGGAATTACCTTATGTAAAAGACAACCTAAAATATTAAGATGAGGGGAAAAAAGGGCAAATGGTATAAATCATGTCTGTATTTTGCTTTCTTCAAGTGCACAGGTTTTTAAAGTGGTCCTCTTGTGAAAAGATGTGGAAAGACCACTCAGAAGCAAAGGGAAGGATGGATCGTTTTCTGTAACGGCTGTGGCTGGTATGCGCAAGCAGCTTGGAGAGGAACCCATATTTCTGACACTTGATTCACTGAGGTCAATTATTTCATTGAGTTAGATGCTCATTAGATTACAGTCTCGCTTCAGGTTGAAATGGATTCTGTAACCACAACTCCATTGATACATTCAATTTTAACAAAGAAAGAATCATCACAAATGTTTAATAACTGTCCTAAGACTCAGTGTTTTTGCCATTTCCTACTGTTTAGATTCCAAGATAATTGAGCGTCTCTATGTGGGCACGTTAGTAGTTAATTTGGCAAAATCTGCAACAATTAAGAGTGAGGTGAGGAATATGTCGGGTCTGAGCTCCTCACCAACCACCTGTTGTGTGAACTGATCCCATTTCTAACTGGGATGAGCATCTCGGAGAATGACTGTTTGTTTACGTATACCCGTGGTGTATAGAGGCACAGGAGGTAGCAAAGAGATCTGGCAAAGTCTGCTGGTATATTTTCAAAGCAGGTTGGTCATTTGAGGGATATTCTGTTCTCTTCTCAGCTCGGTTTAGTCTTAAATCTCTCTGCAGTTTTAATTTCTTCTCAGTTCAAGGCCTGTCCTTAAACTGAAATCTTATTCCTGTTGAATTTTATAGCAAATCCTCTGGTTTCAGTGAAACTGGTTTTATTTCCTGTGTTTAGCTGTACTTCAAAGCATTTTGCCAAATTTGGCAAACCATGGGGAAATTAAAAATAAAGGGAAACTAGACCATCTATATGATTTATTCAGATAACGCACATACATTCCTCCTACCTGAAGACGATTTTAAGATCAAAATGACTAATTAATCTGGGCTAATAAAAGGTACAATTAAGTTGTTGTTTTTTTGTTTTGTTTTGTTTTTTTTTTAAATTAGACCTATGGAGATACTTATCTTAAAAAGATGTTTCCAGCCTTACATTTTGCTGTATTTGAGATTTTCCTGGAACTGAAGATGAAGTTCAATTGAAAAACTGAAAAGGAGTACGAAAAGGACTGAACTATTTTATGGTAGGGAGAGACATGTCAAATGTTGATTGTTTTATATGTGTGTGTGAGAGGCTGTTCTCCAGTGGCTGGGGAAAAAAGGGAAGGATGAGAATACTGCTATTAGTACCAAATGGAACAAGTGTCCTTTAGCTCTGGTGATGGAAGGACAAATGTTTTAGAGGTAAAGGGTAAAGAGTTCAGTTCTGGTGACTTCATTAGGGAGTGCCTTTGCATATGAGCTTTATCTCAGTTAGGTATTTGTTTAAAATGAACCAACCAAAGGGGGTGAAGAAATACTGCAATCGCAAATAACCAGGAAGGCTAGAAAAGTATTTTAAAAAATTAAGTCAAAAGTGCCTTAACGTTTAAAAAAACCTTTGTTAAGCACTTTGATAGAATCAAGAGCATTTGCTGGTCTATTGTCTGGTACTTAAAATCATAAAGTATCAGAAATTGTATCCATTTGTTTAAGTTGTTTGTTTTGAAAGTTACTGAAATCTGACCTTAACTTTTACTGACCCCTTTGCATTTGATGAGGAATGTGCAGGTTGCTTGAACTGGCTACGTGTGTGTTTAGGCTTCCTCTACAAAATGTATTGTCTTTGTAGTGTAAAGGAAAGACAGTTTCAGCTGTCTTATGCTGCTTGCTATGTATATGCAGGTATTTAAAACGTCATGCACTAGGACATATGTTTACTGTGAGATTTCTCTGAGAATCATTCTTGACTGTGGTAATGGGCAGGTTTTAGAGGAAAAATTACTTTGAAGTATAAGGGATGTTTAAGATTGAAATGGCTCCTTTTGTGGAAAGAGCTGTCTAGGAACTTCAGTGCTGGTGGTGTTTTTGAAAATATGTAGAATTCAGTAGACCCTAATAGCAGCAAATTGTTTTTCAGTACGCGTCTTTTAGAGTTCTGTTACTCTCGTTTTCCTCCACTTTCCTCCTTTGATTTACTGGCTTTGTGTGTGAGATTCAGTACATTTGGGCAGATGCAAGCAGCTGGAAGTAATAGAGTTAGAGCACTTTGAAAGGCTGAATTTTCACAAGTGGTTTGGGGTTTAGATGCTGGGAGTCATTATCTGGTGCTTCAGAATAACATTTAGAGAACTTGCTCTCATGGCAGAGATTTGAAAGAGGTTATTCATGGGTTGTATTTCACTTCTAAAAAGTTGAATAAAATTACATTGCATTATATTTTTAAATGAAGAAATCTGATTGAGCCACGCAGACACATTTTAGAATAAAGCATATTCTAATGGCACAAATTGCTACTTTTATTCCATGTATTCAGAAAAACATATGCTCCCAGAAGCTTTGGAGAGAACCTTTTTTCTTGCCAACTATATATAGTATAGTGAGCGTTTCCTTTAAACTCAAGCCAACATCCCATGTAAACATGATAAAGTTAGCTATGGCAGTTTTACGGGGGAGCAAGAATTTGTGGTCTTATATTGTGCATTTTTTTTGTTGCGGTGTTTCTTTCACGGCTATCCTTTCTTGTCTCTGGAGGTTGGTTTCATTACTTGTCGTACAAACAAGTTTCCCTTGTTTTATCCCTGCCTCTCTGTGATTCCATGTCCTCCACTTATTTTATTTTACGTTTGCTTTCAGTAGGGTTTTTCAATACTGACAAAATCTTGAGGGGCACCTATTTATAAGGCACACAGTGCATTATTTCCTCATATTGTGTCCTCTCTTCTTCTTTATGGCATGTCGGATGGAGTACTTTTTTTCCTCACTAAGAAAATAAGGAATGGAGCCACCATAAAGCAGAATAACAGGCCCAGATCGTTTCAGTGGTTGTGTGTTTGTTGTAATTGCCGTTCCAGGTCCAGTGCACCAGTTCTCACAACAAATCGCTCTGTAGACATGGGCAATGGGTAGCACATCTGGTGTTATCCTTTCCTTAGGTGCTTTGCTGTTATTTCTGCCAGTGAAACACTGTGTGACTTTTCCCACATCTGTCTATCTCTGCTCATAAGGCAGGTTGTAGGAGAGTAGTGCCAATTATACCCGCTCTTTGGATACTGTTGTACACTGTCACTTTCAAACAGAAAACATAAATGTGTGTGACCTGTAAAGGTACGTGAGAACGTGTACTGCATCCTGCCTTCTGCAGAGCCCAGATAGCTCTGCATCCGTCTGATACCTTCATCCATCAAGCGTTTGTTTCTATACATCTTTAAAGGGCTTAATACTAAACTCTTATAACTAAATTTTGGAGTGAGATCATTAAAACAGTTTCAGCCCCTCCTCTCTCTGAATGAACCAGAAATGACGGGTTTGGCCTCCTTTAAAATAGGCATGTCTCAGTATAAATGAATATCAGCTTTTTAAGAATATGATCATCCAAAGTAACACGTGCAGGGAGCTGGAAGCTAACAGGTCTTCTGTGCTGGATTTACAGAACAAATAACGAAATACCATTGTAGACAAAACTGAAAAGACTCTGGGATAAGGCTGTAGGGGATACGGTAAAGTCTGGAATTCTTCAAAAGAAAAGGTGAAATATCACAAGCTACGTTTACTTCTAGTAAAAATATGCGTGGTTTTGGTGGAGCTGTAGCTGTGTAGGTGTTCATACTTCTAATTGTAGCGGCAGTGTGTGTTCAGAACCATATTTTTCTTTTCTTGCTTAAAGAGGTAAGATATCCAAGCAGGCTTTATTATCTAGCTCTGTTTTGAACTTTTTTTTTTAAATGCACCGGGTTTTGAGTGTGTCTGAGAAGGTGATTTTAGAAAGATTATAACCTCTATGCTGCCTTTGTTTAAAGAGAAAACATAGTTACTCACACTCTGTTATTTGACTATCTACTGCATGGATGTGATTTAAAACCCACCTTTAACAGAAGTTGCATTTAAAAGATATCACTTCCATGTGGCTTCAAAATGATATCAAGATAAATCTTTTACTTCTCTATATAGACTGAGTACTCTCTGGGGTAATTTCTAGCAAAATTTGGTGATGATTTCTATGGTTGATATATTCTACCTAGGGAAATAAAAAATGTGAAGTAAAAGTTGGAATCAGCAGCTGAAATGGTCTCATTTCCTGCCAGACAATTTGCCTTTGGTTTGTATTGAAGTTGATGTCAGTCTGGAAAAAAATAATGCTCTGGTTTTACATTGCAGTTCTTTAAAAATAATTACCCTTATCTTATATTCAGTTCAACTCTACTACTCCCAGTTTAAAAGAAATTGAGGTCACGAGGCCCATAAATAACCATCTGGTCAGTAACAATACAGAAGAGCGATAGTATTGGTATTTCCTACAAAATTTCAGGTGCCAGCTGTCACTTGAGGTTTGCCTACTCTACTTACACAAACAAATTCATCAGGAATGTTTTGATTTCCAGTACATTTTTATGTTTGCATTTGGAGTATGAAAGGAGAAAGCCATTCTTCTTTTTAAAGGGGAAAAATAAAAACAAACAAAATGTCTCTTAAACTGTTTTCCACTCAATGCTTTTACTCCAGAATATATTTGTTAGTTTTGTTTTCTGCATCCCCAGTTTAAGTGCATTTACAAGTCACAAAAGGTCTAGCTGACAACGAAATACTCTGTGCCAGATGTCTTTCTCTTTGGTGCTTCGTATTACCATGTTGAAAGAAAAATAAAGCCCAAGTTGCTCAAGTAACAGATGTTTCTACCCATACCCACGGTCCATTTACCAGTGTTACATTAGACATTTTTCTCTTCCAGGGACCAGTCAATCTGAATTTTCCATGATTCCAAATTCTTAGCATCAGAAAGCAAATGTTCCTAACAAACAGAGCCTTTTACTTACAGACTGTGAAATTCTTCCCTGAAAGAATGAATGACTCGTTTCACTGTTCAGCTTACAAGTGCTGTGTAGGTGACGTTGTTTGGATTGATGCAATGGTGCCCAGCAGATTGCAAAATCCTTCCCACTTGTGGGGAAATGCATGGGAACAGCTTCCTTTTGGGTCCTGGGGAAGCAGTGAAATGCTATTTAGTGGAAAGATTTGAGTGCAGATTGCGGCATACAGTGTGTCCTGTAAAGAAGCAGTCAAGGTTTGGTGGCCTCAAGATGTGGTTACAGACGAGGAACGTTTCCACGGATGAGTCATTGCCACTTTGCCGGCACATTCAGCTGCTGCTGCTGCTGCCAAGTCACCTTGAGGTCTTGGTGCAGAGTGGTTTTACGCTGAGAGTTGTTGGCCTTTGGAAACGCTTTCTTCCTGATAATGAAATGGTGTTCGTGGGAGGTACCACTATTTGCATGCCCAGTTCATCCGCTCTTATCGGAGCCTCCATTATGGGCAGGTGATAAAGGCAATTAGCCGGATCTCAGGTAGACCTTTGTCTCGCCCCAGTGTAACTGTTTTTACGTTCCAATTGTAAGTTTATTTGTAAAGACTTCAATGCGGGATTATGCTCAAACGGGTAACGTCAAGGTTCAAAATTCTGCATTGTTTATATTAGTCTTATTTTTATATGTATAAAAGATCAAAGAGCATATATACAAATATGTATATGTAAAAAAGCCTTTTTTACATTAAAAAGGTCCTATTTTAAGGTACTCTGACAAAGCAGTTGTTGATTTGTGCTGAAGGCTGACCCCACTCCGAGCTAGGTATTGACAACTACCTGGTCAGTACAGGTTAAGAGGCCAAAGTTGCCACAAAGGATAGTAATTGTATTGTTCACTGCAGTGGCATTGGGTACAGAAGCTGTGTGCTCTAGGCCAGGCTAGACTGTGGGCCGTGTAAATGGTGGACAGAAGTTTTTCTGCTTTCTTTAAACTGTTTCAGAAAAAAAGAGATAGATCACGAGCAAGGACAGATAGTCAATTTTGTTGTAGGAACAAGTGATTCTTGAGAAAAGGGCATTAGTATAGTTTACAAATATAATTGTGAAGTGCTGCTGCATGGCTATCCTATTTTATATGCACTTAAATCAGAATTCAGAACCTTTCAGATAAAATATTTCTAAAATCAAGGTTCATGACCAAATAACTTGCAGCCAAATTGAGATGATGTTGTTTACTTTGAGGCTATCTTAAAACTCTGTGGGCAGGGGGAGGCAAACAAGCCACCCAAACTCCAAATGCTATTAGCTCCAATAATCAATCCCAGAAGACATTTACATATACAATTGGATTGCCTCATTAGAAGTTAAGCTCAGCTGCTGCCAATTAGGATGTGCTAATTTGCATAGGCAACTTGATTGTGTAGCATTGTTAGAGACAGGATTGCTGTCTGAGGAAGCAGCAAGAAAACCTTTCTGCATTGTCAGATGGATTTAGCTGATCTGAAGTCAAAGTGTCTTTGGCGTACGTAACTGAGAATAGATTCATAAATGTTTGCAACTTCTTCATACCGTGTTTTTACTACATTTAACTTCGAGGCGGGATATAATTTTTTGCTGAGAATTGGATATTTAGGAAGATTTCAATCTTCCAACCTACTAGAGGGAATGTGTTTGAGATGTCATGAAATAGAACTTTTATGAGTATTGCTTACCGAGAGGAGAACAGCGCGCTGTGCAATTCCCTAGAAATATGCATCATCTAGAGTTCAAGTTTCTCCAAGTTACCTAAATCCTGTGGCTTTGAAAATAACTAATGATATAGCTTGTAAGGTTGAGAGACAGCAAAATGGCTCAATTTCAAGAAAATATATATTTCTGCAATGAGTGTCAGTATGTTCCCTTTCTGTAAGGACACAGGCACGTTAGCCATTAGAAGACAACGCGTTTCTCAGCAATAGTGACAAGCAGAAAATCACTGTGGTGTCATCCCACTTCATTACCTGAGCACAGAGCTACAGGAGGAAACTATATGGTGCTTCTATGCAATTATCAGAGCTTTTTTTCTTTTAATTCTTCTGTTTCTGGCTTTTTGAGTGGAACTGTGTCAATTATGAGCTTCAGAATATAGGACTGTATACACCGAGAGATAAAGTATTAGAAGTCTATTTGAAGTTTAGATGTGCCTGCAAATTTGGTATTGCGTATTCTGATTTCTCAACACTGGATTTCCTCTCATTATCTACTTCTATCTTTTGTTTAATCAAACGCGAAATTACAAGTTTTCCAATTGGAGTATGTCTTGTTGATCAGTTTTGGTTTTTTTTCTGCTTTTTCTAAAACGCCTATGGTCCTCAGTACAGCATTCAGGTGGGAGCAATGCCCTGCTTCTGTGTCACAGAACACTTCAGGCTGGTGAGAACGCTGGCAGAAGTCAAGCAAAATTGTTATGTCTCTGAAGAGCATTAATTTTATTGTAGCAAAGAACTGGTCATTGTAGTTTGCGCTGTTATGTGAAAAAAGATCTTACAAAGAGACATTTCAGATTTTTTAATTAACACTTCAGTTGGGATTGCTACAGTTACTATATCAGGTTGTTCAGAAAATATTTTTTTTGTTTTATTAATTGCAGCCAAAGAATGACTTCAGCTTTGAATACTAGAATTTTGTTTTATATGGTACGTTTGGTCTTAGACATGCAAGGGAAATACTAAAAGTTTAGAGGCTTTAGACTCGACCGCTTTGACTTGAGCGCAGGCAGGTAATTAGAGAAAACTGTGATATTGTTGGATGGCCGATTTTATGAAGTGAACAATCTGGAGAGTAGGCACATGCTTTTTTCCTGCTCTTCTGTGTTTCCCTTCTGCACGGGTTTGACAGGGGTCAGTGGTGAAATGGGTAGAAAATCTGATAACCCTCTTTGCTCTGAAGCATAGTGGCATTGTTAGAAAGTTTGGGCAGAGGATTTCAGAATCTGGGGCCATTAATTTGGCTTTTTTGAGCACTGATATTTTAAAAGTATTTAGGAAAAAGAGGGAAAAAAAGCAAGGCTAAGACAGCTGGAAGAGTTTCTTTTAGTTTTCACTGAATTTGTCATCAGTTAAACTTTTCAATTTGAGGCATTACTCTAAAAGGAGCTTGGGGGTTTTTATATAGTTTTCAGTCTCTGAACGGTTACATAAAACTTCATTTTGAGCACTGGCTTTTTTGCTTGCTTTGTTTGCATCGTGAGCTCAGCCTGGCTACGCTAGCAGCCTTTGAGAACATCCACGCATTTTTATGGACTCTGAATTGAAAACATCAGATCACTGGGTTACGGTGAGGCTCTGGCCAAGGAAATGCACCATTGTTCATTCCAAATATTAGCCAGAATGATAACATGCCATTTCCATCGTTATTCAAATAAAAGAGCCATTGAAAGCTTTTTTTTTTTAAAAAAAAAAAAGACACCTCAATTAAACTAAAATATGGAGAATATAAGAAGTGTGCAGAAGCGGATTCCACATCTCCTTGTGAATTGTCAAAACTCGTGTTGGAATGAACTGTTAGAACATACATCAGAGCCAGGAAGTCAGTTTTCCTTCCTAGAGGCTAAAATGTACTTGATATAAGGGGGAAATTAGGAGGAAGCCTGAGGGAGTGTTGCTCTTCGGTGAGTCCTTGGTGCCTGCAGTATGGGAAGGGACTGTTCCCAATTCCTGTGGCCACTCCCAAGTTCCATGGCTCTGACCGGAGGAGCTGAAAGAAACTGGCCCTCCCAGGAGCAGGGATCTTGGGATCATGTTTGGGAGCATGTTTTTCTGCATGGCAGGGATCTCTCTCTGCTATGCCATGAGATGCTGGAGATCCATGCCATGCACAGGAGCAATGAGGCCACTGGGGAGAGTAACCCACTCTACCAGATTTTTTGCTGATGTATGGCACTAATGGGCGTAAAAATTCTCCGTGCATTAAGTATTGAGGGTATGCCTTCAGGTTAAGAAAAAAGGACAAGTACTGATTTGAAAACTAGGTGCACAAAAAGACTTTGGAGAGAATGAAAATGTTGTTTGAAACACCACCAAGTTGACAGCTGTTCATCCTTCTGTGAAAAGTAAAAGACGCTTTGCTGATGTGTAAACCAGGTGGGGAGCACCTTTCTCAAAGAAAATATCTAGTGGTGCGCCAAAGAGTTTAGAGATTGGATCCCCTAGAGCATGAATTCCGGGAACTGACCTTTGCTGCCTTATTAAGATCTTCATTAACGGTGTCTCACACCTGGCAGGGAATGGCTAACTGGCGATTGTTCTTAAAGAGTTGGAGAGAATCTTGGTCTGTGTGGAAGCCAGTCGGAAGTGCTGTGTGGCTGCTGCCGAAGCGCGTGCCCTGCAGCCACCGACACAGCTGATGCCTTCCCCAGCCCGACCCTGGCTGGGCTGCCCACAGAGCCTTGCGGGGCTCTCCTCTCACAAGATAAGATTGTCCCTGGTTGGAGTCTTACCCTTAAAGGGTAAACCTTCACTGAATTCATCAATATGTATTTTTCCAGCCAATGATTTCTGTTATTTCAGGATGTTTATTTTTATTTCTGTCCAGAAATCAACTGGGGTATGCCAAATCTTAACTATGTTTAGCTGTAGGTTTTCTGTTAAATCACACATGTGTTTCTCGAGATGCTTTTTTTTTTCTGAGATTGGGGAAGTTTCACTTTTAATCAGTAAATTGAAAATTCAGTATTGGTTTATATATTCCCAGTTAATTGCTTATCATTATCTTAAAAAAAAACAAAACCAAAGCAACCCAAAACCTCATGTTTGTAAAACTGGATATAGATACTGAACATATTCATTTTTAACAGGAATGCCATGAATAGAGAAGAACTTGAATGAAAAAAAAAAAAAGTGTTTCCAGGCAATTAAATACTAACTTCAGACTTGGTAACTGCAAAACCAGTTAATGAGTGTACTGTGTACACGCCAACGTTGTAAATGTTAGCCTTAATAAGGCACAAGGCAATAGCAACTCAGCAACTGTAATATTTAAAAGGGAACGAGTTCCTGGCATGTAATAATTTAAAAAATTGTCCTCCTGTTTCCTGGGTTATACATCAGTGTCACTTTAGTGACAGTTAAAGGGCAGGGTAACAAAGTGAAAAATGACAGCGTGGTCCTCAAAGTGAAAAAGTATTTGGCATGTGTGGCCCAGAAACAATGTGAGGGGACATTGTGAAAGCCTGACCTCAGCAAATTGAATGGCAGAATTGGCATTGACCTTACCAGAGTACCAGGATGTCATTTCTGAGCCATTGTCTGCTTTGATTCTTTTCTTTGTGGAGTGAAATTGGTTGAACTGCTTCTTGTGTTTCATATGTCTGGTGCCTGCTCACGTGGCTCTGTAAGTACTATCTGTTACAGCATATGAATCGAATACAGAGAATTTTGAAGGATAAAGTATCATAATTTTTTTGTTGTCTGGAATTTATTGAGGTGGTGGACAAGTGGCATTTTTTTTGACGCGTGAATCTTCATAATCAATTAACTGTGCTACTTTTTGCATTTTTACATTCTGTTTATCATATGCAAGAGAAATACCTTGCTTTCTTCCCCTTCCCAAAGGGCTATCAATCTTTGTTGCAAAGGGTCTGGGATCACAGTGAACACGAGCCCATTTCTAACACTTCGGCTGCTTTTAGTTTTTAAAGTTGGACACTGGTCAGCTATATCTAAAGGTTTTCCATCTTTGGGAAAATGGTTTTGCACTCTTTACAGCAGTTATCAGTTATATCAGTTCTGATGTTTCGCTCTGCTAGATATAAAATATGACCTGAAATGCTGCGCTCTCCCCGTTCACTGTAAACAGTGTATTTTAGAGCTGTCGAGTCCGTGTATTTATGCTCCCATCCATGCTCTTTTATTTATCCTTATGACAAACCTTTGAAGTTCTAGCTAATAAATCAGGAATGCAGCAACTAGTTTTGAAAAGTACAAATCTTGGCAATTTTATTGGTTCCATAATTTACCCAATCTTTTGGTTAATGCCAACAAAACTGCCTAACTCTGGTTGTTTTTTAAGTCAGCTGATGCATCGCAAATATAAATCTGTCTTACAAAGATTGGGGGTAAAATACCTTACATACCAAAGCTTCACTCAGTATTTGTATAATTGAACTATTAATTTGTCCCAAGCTTTTAGAGCGGTCCGAGCGAAAAGCACAGCATCGGTACCATCCCCAAAGTTTGATGTTAATGGAGTTTTGAATATATAAACTAAAACACTAGAGGCCTTGCAAATCATTTAAACAAAGTTAGGAGAAGTGAATGCTGAACAGGTGCTTTAATAGCTTGCTGTAAAACATGTCGTTTAAAATACGCCTTCCGTTATCTGCTACGTTGACCTTCGGGGCACATTGCGAAGGCTCGTTTCTTTTCAGGGCCACCGGTGGTAAGTAGATGTGTCTGCCGACTGGAAGAGGAGGATACAAGTCTTCTGTCTGTACCTGCACGTGGTGCTCTTTCACAAACACTTCAACTCTGCTTAGCTTTAGGCGAGCTATTAGTCACAGGGCCTGGATTTAAGCACGTTCTCTAGTGGTTTTTGAAACAGCATCTGAGTTGTTGTTGCAGTTTATACGCATGCTTTTAGATGGTTATGATGCATACATGTAAGCGCTGGAATAAAATCAATTAAAAAGGTAAACTTTCATTTCCTGCCACATTGCTTCATGGTAAACTTGAGGAAAAACTATCCTTTTCTGTGGCTTTAAGGCTGTGAAAGGAAGATCAGCCAGCGGATAACTGTGAAGAGATAGAAAATACTCTGTGAAATACAAGCTCTCTTTCTTTCAAGTAAAGAACTTGCGAAGAAACCATTGTAGCCAAGTCAAATCGTGCTCTATGGTGTCAATATTTTCAGTGGCTGGGCTTCTGATGTCCGTTGGTTAAGAATGCGAGATCTGTAGCATTACTGTCTGTAGCAATACACAAATCTGTTGCGTTTGAATGTAAATTAACTCAGGGCTTAGTTCTCTGTCCGTCTTCAATTGTGTATGACCTGGAAAGGATCCGATGTGTCCATTGGCTGTGGAAGTGAGGAATCAGTTTCTGGTGTTCTTGGCTGAGTGGACACAAGATCAGCTGGAGGAATCAAACCCTAGAGAGTACGTCGTAGTGTGTGTACCTGAAAGTCAGGGACAGCTAAGATTGGATGTCCGTGACTATAACCATTGCAAGCCAGAAAGATGGCAAGAAAATGACTGACTAAAAGGGGACGTATTTTCTTTTTTTTGAGGTGGTTTCCATGGTGGCAAAGGGTCCCACTGTCAGCGCTCTCACCTGTTGCATTTTTTCCCAGAAACTGCTGTGTGTTTTCAGCCTGGGCAGGACAAAGTGGTCAGGTAGCTTTGAGCTTAGGGTAAAGTACAGTAAAACACTAAAGTATTCTCTGAAGTACACATCTATTTGTAGCTCCATTCCTGTATCTGAACTGTTCTGGCATGGGCTGCTTAATCCCGTAGCTGCTTCCCTAGGTGAGGTGGCAAATGAGCTGCCCAAGCTGCACATTGCTTAGGGCCAGAGTTATCTGCTGAAATTCCGGCCTCTTCCAACAGTCTTGGCTCCTGTCAACCTCTAAATGCGCCTGGGCATGGAAAGAGTGGTGGAAAGCAACTAACACTGACAAGTTCTGCATCATTAACCACCCAAAATTGTGGGAGGAGAGCTAAAGCTAAGACAATTGCCAGATGCCCTTGGGGATTGGAATCTCACTTGAAAGCCTTGTGCTGATTTATTACCTACTAATTTTCCAACTTTTTACTGATGTTTCTTCCTTTTCCACCTACCAGCAGAATTCTCTGTGTTTTAAACTCTGCAATTCAGTAAAGTACTATTACCTATAAAGATTGCTCAAGGGAAGCTATCAATTTTTCCTCCATTTCTGGGTGGGGACTTGGATGGTGGTATTTAACTTTTAAGGAAGAATCCCTGGATAATTAAAAATGTCTCTTTTTGCTACTGACTGCACCTGGAACAACCAAAGATAATGGTAATTAATGGTTGCTGCACACTTGTGTACAGTAAATCACTATTACGTCATGCTTTTTACCTGCATTTTTATTAACGAGAAAACAGCACAGTATTCTTTTCAGTGAAGTTCAGAAAACCACAGGAACAGAGATTGCCGTCTGGACCAAACTAGTAGTCCAGCTTATGTCGCTTTCATCCCTGACAGCTGCAGAACCCGAAACTAAAGATTCTTTTTCTCTTTAAGCATGGGGACATCAATGCAAACTGATCACTCCATCCTGAATTTTGGCTAATATTCAGTGTTTCTCAGTGCTGCTTTCCTGCAAGTGGTGTAGCCAGGGACCTGGTTTTATCTCGGTGGCAGTAACAAGATATTTGTGTACCATTTCAGTGTAACATCAACAATTTGTACTAACAACCTCCTGGGGGAGGGCTGTGAATTTTTTGTTGCAATGAAATAAAAAATGGATGATTAGACAGAAGCTGCAACAAATGTTACTCAGTCGACTGTTTCATCCTGAGAAATAAAGGCAGACATCATCTGCCCTTGCATTTTAACATTGCAACAAGGGTTTTGTTTTTAAGTACAATTGGTGGACTTGAGGCACTTTGCGGCTGCTTACACACTGCCTTTCTATGTTGCAGCTTTTGACAAAAACCGCTTTTGGGGATTTTTTGAGAGTTGTAATATTAATTCCTAGCGCTGCAGTTGAGTCAAGTATATTGTCTTGATATGCAGTCGAGATTAATTTCAGAAACGGGGATGTTAGTGACTTGGGAGTGTTTAAGTATCAAAGTTAGAATGGATTTTCTTCATTTTACAGATTTAATCACCATGCAGTAGGCATGTCATTGATTTTTAAGCATATTTCATTATTGAGTCCAATTGGGAGTTCATTTTAAAAATCGATGGCATGATACGGCCGTGTCTCTTTCTACTGTTTTCGGCAATTTGTGCAGGGCCGTGGATTGGTCATTGGATTGTATGGGTTCTATGAAGTGGTCATGGATACAGTTTATATGGAAAACACTCTACTGCCTAAAGTCGATTCATAATTTTTGAGTATCTGAAAGAGAGGAAAAAAATGTAACTGGAGGTGAATTTACTGTAAACGTTACTGGAGGTGCCTGTTGATAGACATGGCAGATTGAGAGAAGTGAAACGGCTTTGCCGCCGCTGCCATTTAGCTGACAGGAGGGCGTTTGTGAAATGGGTGCAGAGTTCATCCGTTACCCTCAGCAATCCGCTCTTAACTCTGGTGCGCAAAAGGTCAGTGGGACCTCAGTGCAATTTTAGGATCTCAGCGAAAGCCCTTTTGATCTCATTTCACCATCGCTTATCATTCTCTCTAGAGCTGCGTTATTTGTATTTTTTCCCTGATTTCCCCATATGTGAGTGTCTGCCACCATTTCTGGCACCAGCAGAGATTTTAGAGGTGGAGGGAAAAAACCCTAAACCATTGAGTTTGCTTACTTCAAAGTTATGCTTACCATTTTGCGTAGTAAATAGAGAGAAAAAAGCAGAATTTAATTTTTGTGGGTCCCTAGCTTTGCTTGGACCTACAAAATACAGATAGAGAAATAGAGATAGATGTCCACGAAGTATGGAGTAAGAGAGAAAATTTTGGCAAAATCATTTTGGGTAGGGGATGGTTTGGTACAAAATAGCCAAGCAAAGGAGTTTGATGATGGATGATTAGAAGTAGATTGAGAGATTTATCCTTAGGGCAGGAAGAGGGGATGGATGGATGTAGGAAATGATGTGGAGGATTAGCTGCAGTTTGAAGAAAGGGAGGAGAAGGAAAATAACTGACAATAGTTAGCAGCAGTGATTTGTATCACAAAAATAACGTTTCCAACCAATATTTCCCACCCTGAGGTTTCCAGGGTATAATGACTGGAAATGATGCCTTTGTTTTGTTTTAAATAAAGATGGGTAAATACAGAAAAGTACAAAACAATCAGAAAATCATCTGATATTGATACAAACAATGCATTTTTTTGCAGGCATGTAAATGTACTGGGTTTGTTGGGGAAGGGTCAGAAATAGGGAAAATTAATAGAATCTCATTCTGCGTGATTCATGCAGACTGATTAGATTAATGACAGAGAGGAATGTTGTCTGTTTTGGGGTTTTGACATTTTGGCAAGAAAAAGTATTTTGTTTTATCAGCTTGGCATTCCCAACAGTTATTACAGTATCTCACAGTCTGGTTTAGGGAGGAACATAAGATTTAGTTGTATCACGTACAGCATAACACTTTGGGATACATAAAAATTTATTGACTAAATCTTCTGTATTGATATGGGACAAGATTCAAGAACACATAGATATATGTAGTTGCTAGTAGCAACACAGTAAAAGGAGTTGTCTAAACTCTGCCACCTGTCCGTAAGATGTCTGCTTTACCTGTAACAAATTTGTAAGAAACTGCAAGTGCCTGTCTGACATTTACCGTTTGCAGTCCAAGGACTGACGCCTCATTAATTCCTCCCGGGACTCCGCTGTCCATGACAGTTTTGAGTTACTGTAAACAATATGCTGAAAAATTTGCTCGTCATATTTTACTGTCAGAAACCTTTCTTCTGTAGCCTTTCCTGTTTGTGTTGCAGCGGCGTGTAGTGGAGGGCTTACTGGCACTCGTATCTAGCTGAGTTTTCAGAAGAGATCATTATTTTATAATAAGCACATCTAAAATGAAAGGTATTAAATTTTTCAAACTCTGTCATTGCCAACTGTTTTAAATCCTGGTGCTAATTCACATTATTCCTCTTATTTAAAGCTATAAGTCAGAGCTTTCTTGTCATCATCTTGATGCCCTGTTACTAACTTATTGCATCTTTCCTTCTAAAAGTGACCAGTGGAGATAAGAATTAGTGGGTTTTGGAGTGTGATAATAAAACTTGTCATTAATGAACAGTTTATATTCCAATATTTTAAGTGATAGCTTGTATAGTATTTAGAAGTCACTGGCTTGGCTTGCCTTGAAAACTGGTTTTGAATTTATTTGAACACCATGGATAAATATTAGTTAGAATGCCAAGAATAAATGAATGGTTTTCTCCATGATTTTTCAGGCAGGAGTGATGCTGCAGCACAGATATTTAATCTCCTTTTAGCATTTATCATAAATTGCAGAGCTACTTAGAGAGTAATTTTGTATTGTAATTGTTGACAACAGACTTAAGTTGTTTTAGTGCATGTATAGCTTGGGAATGAGTTGTTCAAATGGTTTAGGGGCGTATGCTACCAAGGATGTAAGAAATAATAACAACTGGAATCCCTGTTTCACAACTTTCATTGCAAGACTTAAATATTATGGGTGCCTTTAGATAGGCTATATGCAGCACAGACAAGACAGCGTGAAATAAGTAAGACATTAGTCACTGGGAAAATTCTTTATACAAATAGTCCCCCTTTGAGAGACTTTTATTTGCCTGAAGGCTGTTTTATTCTAACGGACTTTTCTGCTCAAGGGTGTGAAGAGGGTAGGATTGGCAATGCGAAAGGATAGATTACTGGCAGCTCTCTGCTGCCTTGTGGTGTGGACCTTCTTGCCTGGGCGCTTTTTTTAGCAGGTGGGGAGGCTTTTGTGGTAGTGGAGAGCAAGGACCTCCCCTGAGCTCTGCAGCGGATGCCTGCTCATCCCATATGAGTACAAATTGCTGAAAGAGACTTCAGGTGCCCAAAAATCAGCTATTGTGAATACTCGCCTCCTGAGATCCTATTACCTGTGTAGATTCAGGTACTTCCAATGCTTGACCTGTTCTCAGACACATTAAGCTACACCTGTGAAAGATCCTAGCTGTGGAGACAGAAAATAGCCATACTGAGATTGGCGTGAAATAGCATGTTGTAAACTACTGTCCTGACTCATTTTCCGCTAACTTTCCTGTAGAGAGCAGGCCTGATTTAAACCACCTAGAAACCTGACAAAGACATACCACACTTACCACTGCAATGATAGTATGCATGAGTTGTAATGAGAATTTTTTAAATAACTTTGTAACTAATTATTTTAAGCAATATTTTTGTTAGAGGTGCAAATTGAGTAGATTGTTGGCAGCTTTTTTCATTTGTGTAGTGTAGCACAGCCTAATGAAAGGCCTTTTCTCAGGTGCAGCAATGTTGGAAAGAGAATTGCCAAGTGCTGCATCCAAAGAACTTGCAGGTTTCCTAGCGGAAAAAGATACATGTATATATACTGGGGAATTCAGGTGGCTCTCACGAACCATTACCTTGCCTGGTTACCCGAGCTCTTGGTTTTGAACACAGGCCAGAGTGTAATTAGCTGAAATTAATGTGAGGATGGTGAGAGAAATGAGGAAAGCAGCTAAAGAGAGAGAGAGAAGGGAGGCTCTCCCTCCCCGGTGGAAGCAATGAAGTTTGGGGATAGCGTTAGGCACGTGCACCTCTGAAGGCTATGAAAATGCAGAGCAATCACTTGTACAGATAGCGGGTCTTTCTATTTTGCACGTATAACCTCTTCAGGGCTTTCTGGCTCAGAAGGAACCGTTACATCTCATTTAAATGCTAGCACCAGCATTATGTCTGAACTTTCTTTGGGCCAGAAGCCTTCTCTTGTGTCTTTCCACATCTGCTGCAATTTGGCCTTGCTTTAGCCTACTCTGTTTTCCAAATGGATTACATATGGGGCATACACTTAATGTGGTCTCTGTGAACCAGCCTTTTCACCTTGTATTTTCAGCTTGTGCCCCTCACGCATGACATTTTCTTCATCGTTTGCTTTCTGCAGACCTGATACTCATTCTGTATAGCCTTGTCCCGGATGACCATAATACCAGAAAGAAACTTTTCACTTTAAATTGTTTATAGATGCAAAGCTAAAGAGCTGAAGTGGATTTGTGACCCTTTCTGTGTAAAGCAATCTGTAGAATGGCGTGATGGTTTTGAAAAACTCAGTCATCTCTGTGGGTATCGGTAATACAAAAAGCACATTTAATAAGTTTTTTCAGGAGCCACTTTATTACCTATCATTGTTCCTAGTGGTAGCTTACTGTAATGGACTGAGCATATAAAACACCCCCGGGAACTCCTGTGATTAAATTGAATTTCTGATAATGATTTGCACTGTGAACTTAAGAGAATCATTTAAAGCCCACCTGTGAACCTTTACTTCCATATTGGAGCAGCTATTTCACAGAATTAGTACTGAAACAATGTGATGACTCTGGTGAGTAAATGCTTACAGCCTGGACCTTGATCTGTCTCTGCTTGCTTCCATAAAAAGAAATGGGATACTTACCTCTCTCACAAATTATTGTGAGGCTGAGCTGTTTGATGTTTAAGATCTGTTAAAACACAATTTTTCATGGAGGACGAACAAGGGAAAAGGCTAATTACAATTGCTCTTCTTTCTGAAAGATAAAGTAAGCGTGCATCTTTTCTGTCACTTCTGGCGTTGCTGGCTTTTTGATTTTGCATTTTATTCTTCGGCCAATTTATCTACGGCAGCATACGTTTAAAATTAAGCATGCATGTTTTCAAACTCACCAGCCAAATATACAAAAATACAAAGGCGATGGGTTGAAGCACACGTTTTTGTGTTTTTTTCTGGCCTGATGTCCTGCTAATTGTGAGAAGCAGAGAATGACACACTGAAGACAGGTCGCTGTGTGAGGCAGAATCCGCTTCGTGCCTGGAAGGGACAGCTACATGCAGTGATGGCTGCTTTGCACTCTGGTTTGTTTTTTTTCCTGGCATAACTTATGCATTTGATACTGAAAATCTGATCCAGAACATTTTACAAACAAACCCTAAAGGCTGCACGTATGCTAAAATAGCACTTTGTATTTTGTTTATATCCCTTGCAGAAGACTGGCATGATATAAATTACTGGTTGAGAGATCCTATTTCTGTACTTGCTTTAGACACATGCTCATTTTAGCTTCCTAGTTCTGGAATCCTAAAAAGAAAAAAAAAAAAGGCCTTAGAAAGTTTTGAGCAGAAATAAGCATTGCTTTATATTCCTGCTTTTTGCCCAAGCAGACACAGTTAATGGCTCTCACCCTTAGCAGACAGGCTGAGATTTGTAAGCAGATTTTGCTGGCTGAACTTGTGACTCCGGCTGAAAAAATTTAGGCATCCAATAGTTACTGAAGGTGCCACACATTCACGTTGACAGCCCCACATCTTCTTTTCAGACTTTTGCTTTGTATCAGCTTTGTTGATGTTGAGCTCTTGCCCCGTGTCTTTTGTGATTAATGTGTTTGTCTTATTGAAATAGGGAATAAACTCAAACATACCAACCGCTGCATCTGTGTCAGTGCTTCAAGCAGAAAGCACAGATTAGTAAACATTGAGTCCTAGTTAGTCTTCAGCATAAAACTCAGATCTGAGTTTCCCTTTAGCCTGAAGGGGCAAGAAAAAGGACGGGTTTGGGATCTGTCACTTCAGTAGTGGGCTGCTCTAAAGGAGTCCCATTAAAGCGTGGACCTTCATGTGTTGTGTGGTTGTATCTCACTGGAGTCTTGGCAGAGGAAATGGTAGGTGTGTGCACAAACACTTTTTACATAGTTATTGAAGGCTTATACATGCCGCAATGAAAAGAAGTGTAGTTCCGCTGAAAAAAAAAAAGTGAAGAATTGGGATTCTTGGTGCCTCAGTTTGAACTGTTCTTAAAGCTAGATTCAAGTGCATTGGACTAATATAGTTGTTACTGAGTAATGTGCATATTAAAGCAGCTGGCAATTCAGAAACGTGTGCCTGGGTAATAAGCAAACACAAAGGCAGATCAGAGACAGGCCTGTGAAGGCCCTCACAAGGGTGTCTAGTGAATCCTCGTGACCAGAGTCAGTACTGAGTATCCTTACGTCTTTCGGAGATGTGTCTAACCTGTATCTTGAAACAACACTCCACTAACGTGGATTCTGCTATATCTTTTGGTTGCTCTGTTCCGATGCTTAACTGAATATACAGTGAGGTAATTTGATCTTGTACCTTAGATTTATGTTGCTGCAAGTTCAGCTGATGAGATCTCATTTTCGCCGACCAGATTCGTGGAGCAGTTGATGATCACTGTCCGCTCAACCATGTTCGAGTGTGTTGCTGGAACGTGTTCCTCAGCCAT
Organism: Dromas ardeola; assembly: GCA_013398915.1. NCBI lineage: Eukaryota > Metazoa > Chordata > Aves > Charadriiformes > Dromadidae > Dromas > Dromas ardeola. The sequence continues at coordinate 189,138 of VYZM01016499.1, read as the reverse complement.
CTTTTTGTAGGCTAAACGCACATACACGCACATACGTATTTCTCTAAGCCTTTCTAAAAGCACATTTTTTCTCACCAGTTTGCCTGGTGTTCTCTTTTCTGTAATCCACCTGAGACCTCATCATTGTTGGATAGCATTGGACCAATTGCTCTGGGGTATTACAAGTAAAACTCCTGATAGCGCATTCCTAGAATAATGTTTTTTATCCTTTGTGGCAAATTTTGCATGACGTTGTTTATTCGCTTATTCTGTGATGCATGTTAAATTTTTCAAAATCTTTTTTTCGTAGTCTGGCACTGACCATTTGTATTTATGACCTAGGTATAGTAGGTGAAGTGCTTCAGCAAGATTTGTTTTCTAATTTCATCCTCCAAACTAATTACCCTTCCGCTCAGTTTTTTTTATTGGCCAGTTTTATATGTGTATTTATTCCATCATGGCTGCTATCAACAATCAAGCATCAGAGCCCTGAACAGAGCCACTGATGCCTGTGTTGATATATATTCTAGTTTTGCCAGGAAATCGTTGGTAATTGTCCCTGAGAGCAGTTTTTCAGACAGCCCTGCACCTGTTCTGTTGTGGTTTCACTTTAACCTACATTTCTGTGGTTTGCTTAGGAGCGTGTCACGTGGAATATGTCAAGAGCATGACTGAAGTCAAGGTAGATCCCATCTGATCCTTTCTCTTTAGCCCACTGTAGCATGATAGCAAATTAGGTTGGTTTGACAGCATTTGTTTTTAGCAGCTCCATGCAGGCCATCCTCAGGTGTTTTGTTATCCTCTAGATGTTTGGTTAGGAACGGTTAAGTGTTTTTTCTAGATGAAAACCTTTTGAATTTATTTTATTGCTCTGTAACTTCCTAAATCCTCATTCTCTGGATTTTTTTCCTTCCTTCCTTTCCTACCTGTCGTTTTGGATTTCTCTCATCATCCATGAATTCTTCAGGACAATGGTCAATATTTCCCTGGACTCTCTGGAGTGATTTCATCAGGCTCCACTGACAATTCTTTTACCAAAATATGTTCAAATGTATTCCTTCTCAGTTTTTTCATCGCTTTTCTTTGTTGTTGAAATTAATTATGTGAAGGGTTTGATCACAGTGGAACATTTTTGCAGAGAGTGAAACAACAAGGCATCAGTTATCTCCATTTGGCCATTACTTTAGTATTTATAAGTAAAGGACCTTTCCTTTCCTTCATTTTTATTGCTCTTAATGTATTTACAAGATCTTTTTTTACTGCATCTTTTCTTGCAGCATTTTATATCCTTACACCGGCATGTTGTAAAATCACTGTCAGGCTAATAACCCATTAGTTCAGTAACTGTAACCAAACAGTAACTGTTTATTCTGCACGCTAGTTAAGAAAATCTGAAATAGACATGTAGAAGATGCTCTCTACCTCTCTGGTATTTGTTGGCTTGGTGTTTTTTCTGGCCTACAGGTATGCTAGAAAACAAAGGCAAAACAAATGCACAAAAGGAGGAGGGAAAATATGTTTCTAAACTTGCAATTTTGGCAGTGTTACTCTGTGGAAAACTCTGCTTGGATCAAGCTCTGCGTGTTTTGAGAGCGGTCATCAGCTGTACTCATACACAGTCCCATGAGGACCTGGAGCATAATTGTATATATGTTTTTCTCTGTGGTGTTTCAGGTGTTTACATCTCTGGGCCACCATTTCCACCTGTGCTTTGGGTTCATCGCCTCTTCAGTTTGCCAGTTTGCTACTCATTACAGGGAAATCGTCTCTGTTTTATTTAGGAATGGGATTTTGGCTTTGTTTTTCTCCTGTCCCCCCTTTGTTTTTGTCTGTGGAAGGGGAAACATTTGGCCTGTTGTCAGAAAGTGACATTAGGAAAGTCCTTAAAAAGAAAGTGGTAAGAGAAGTACATATGGCAAGAACTATATATATTGTGGACATTGCAGAATCTCTGTTCCATTGAAATCCAAACCGTCAGGCTGTGTGGGTGGTCAGAGATGAAAGGATAATCCGATGGCAGAGAGAGGATAAAAGATGAGTGTAAATGACAGTTCAGTCTTTAGCTATATTTAAAGTGGAAACTGTGTGTTCCTAAGTCGAGTGTAGGAGAGAGCAGATCCAAAGAGGGGTGAAACAGTGAAGCTGCATCAGCTTTCATGACACTCTTCTGACAATCTGGCGATATCTCGGTGTTTTATATGTTAAATCCATTGAGATTTGCTTTCGTTACTTGGAAAAAACCCAACAGAATCTTACGATATAACTGTCTCGGTCGCAGGAACTAACTTACACGCTGGACAAAATCAGCGATACAAAAATGTAGCCTATGCATGAATAAAAGGATATAATTATGTTATATAAGCTGTTAAGTAATGCTGGTGTCGGTTCTGTTTTTAATTTGAAAAGAGAAAGAAGCACTTTGAATGTGTAATTAACTTCTTCAAATTGCCTGTGAAACTATGACCAATCATAATTAATTTTATTTTGAAAATTGCATCCAAGGACTTCAGTGCATTGAATAACATGATAGATGTTGCACAATTAAAAATAAAATTTTCAAAATACTGTCTTCAATGGAGAAGGTTACAAAAGGAATCCTGTAAATCTTTTAATGGTGGGTGTATAGAAATGTTAACAGGCAACATTTTACTTCCTGTCTACATTTTGCAGGTTTTAGTGCTGGTGATTTTTTGATTTTTTTTTTTAAAGTTTCTAACTTTTTTAGCTCTAGCAGATGTGTACATCAGATGTTTATAGGGAAAAATATTTTCACAAAAAATTAGATCCTGTGAAGTAGTAAGAATTTTTATTATGTCTCTTTATGCACAAAGCATTTGTCTTCGAAACACTGTGGGCATATAAACATTAAAGAAGTAATGCTGTATATTCACAACATGATGTGTCTATCACTTCTCTTTGTCAGAATTTCTCCCCAAGTGATACTTGCAATTGTAGAGTTCCTAATAGTTTACCCAGCTTTATACTTCTGATGGCATCCTGGAGTAGTGATTTAATGTTCTGCCGGGACTACTTTCAATGTTTGGATTCTCGAATGCTGCAGCATTACTCTTGGTTTATTTGCTCTGCAGTTGTTTCACCTTCCCTTATTATTTCTTCCTTCCGTCACTGGGATAATAGAGTATAATTCTCCTAAGAATTCGAATGGGAAAAAAAACAATCTTGTTTTCTTGTCAGATATGCATAGATTATAAATTTGGAGAAGAGGATTGTGATGAACTCGTAGGCCTTCTGGAAGAGACAAGATAGAGAAGTACCCTGACTTTAATGTCTTAATTTTGAACTGGAATGCATCTTAGAAAACCCATCCCTGTTTTGTAAGGTCACTAAAGTTCTAGCTGCATTGCTGTTAACTTTTGCACCTTATTTCTAGCCTGAAATTATCTAACTTCTTTTTATATCCATTTTCTTTAATCTGCAAGGTTAAAGACTCTGTAATGTTGTATTGGGAGCTCATGCTTGATTGATTTATAGAGTCAAAGAGTAATTCAGGGCGGAAAGGAGACACCCTGTCCAAGTTCCCTGCTCAAAGCTCTGCTCTGAGCTGTGTCAGTGGAATTTTGAATCTCTCCAAGGATCAAGATTCAATGTTCTAGACCATTTATCCAAACCACGTCACAAGAATTTGGCTACACGATACTATAGTGAGCGCAGTGATGAAAGGTCTGCTGAAATGAATGCCATCAATATCTGCTAGTCTTCATTTGTCCTCTGAGTCATAGAAGGCAACCAGGTTTGTCAGGCAGGATTTGACCTTGCTGCATCCCTGGTGGTTTCACCAGTCCCCTTCTTGTCCTTCATGTGCTTGGAGATGGCTTTGGGAGGATTTCCTCCGTGATTTCCCCAGGAAATGAGGTGAGGCTGACTGCCCTGTAGTTTCTCGTATCCTTCTTCTCTTCCTTCTTACAGGTGGGCACAATTGTCTTAGGTTTTTGAAGGTGATATTGCAGTGGCATCAGGTTGCTGCCCAGCACCCTTTGTCATCATGACCAGCACGTCCTTTTCTTCTCTAACTGCTTTCTAGGATGAAGTCCTTACTCCTTAAGTATGGTCTTTATTCTGTGTTTCTGGATTTATGTTTGGTAGCAGCAGGGTAGAGGTTTGGTCCTTTTTGGCCTCTGCTTGGAAAATATCCAATTCAATCTTAAAACCTGTCAGTTAGCTGATCTTTCATGTATTTAATGCATTACATTAAATTTGTGGTGTTCTTCTTTCTTAAACAAAATATCACACAACACCAAATTGCATACTTCATAGAAGTTTATCATCTCAGCACCTTTAACTTTATTAACCCTGTAGTGTAGAATGTCGTAAGTACATATCTTGAGGTAGATTGGCGAGGCCGTAAACACTTGTGATTGATACAGTCCTTCTTTAATTATGGCTGTGTTGCTTGTTCCATAATTTTGCCCGGGACTCATTTCGGGTGGCAGGTCTCCACCTACTTACATCACTAAGTACGCTTTTTGCTATATTAGCATGTTTACTTTCTTCCAAAACTCTTGCATTTCCTTAGTGTTCAAACAGTTATTCAAAATTGATGTTGATGGTAAAAATTGCTCCTTGACAAATATTCTGTGAAGGTGTTGGCCTGAGTTTATTCAGGCTTGCTGCTTTAAAAAGTTCTCGTTTTAGAAGCTTCTCTTTAACATCACCCTCGGTTACTTTGAGAATGAAAGATAAATGTCATCATCATTAAATGCTATGACTTTATCTTCTGCCTTATTTTCCAGGTACAGGAGACAGAAATTTATTGAATGCTTGTACCCTTTTTCATCAGTATTGACAACTAATCTTTTTCATTTGCTAATCAACAGGCAAAATTGCTGTGACTCGTTTTGTTCCTAATCTGGTTTTTAAAAAAACCCTTTTATTACTCATGTCACCAATACTTGCCAATTTCTTGTCTCCTCCTGCTTTTCCTTTAATTCCGACTTGCAGTGCATTATCACCTCTGTTACGTGCCTTACTGATACATCATGTAACAAAAATAATAGAATTTATCTATATGCGCATCTCCACGCACATGTACATTGCAGGTTGATGCAGGGCCTGTTCATATCCATAGACTG
>VYZM01016499.1:112231-181826 GCA_013398915.1 Dromas ardeola | reverse complement strand
CCCCCCCCATGTTTTCAATGGCCACCCCTTTTTTCCCTGTTTAAGCCATTCTGAGTATGTGTGCCTGTTTATTTATGGAAGGCTTTTTTGTCTCTTCCTTGTGCTTTTTTTTTTTCCTCTATATGGATAGCCGTGTTTCTTGATTGTGAGTTATGAGGCAGTCGGTGACACATATTCGAACAGTTTTTAATTATCTGGCACATTTCTTATTCAGAATCCTTATTTTTGTTTCTTGGTACGTAAACTTTTTTTTGGTTTTAGTGAAATCACTCTCCTTAAAAAACTCCAAATATTACAGACTGTTTTCTTTGTACAATAAAAGTAATGATGTCTTGATCGTTTCCATGAGGGCACTCATGACTTTTAAATGCGGTCAGTCTATTTTTATTTTTCAAGATAATATCTAATGCTGAATTTATCTTTGTGTAGACTTTCAGAATTTTGACCTGCAGGTTTTGGAAATTCTGGGGAAATTGTTCCTACAATTTATGGCTGTATTGAAAAAATTATCACAAATTGACTGTGTATTATTAGTTGTGAAATTCCATTCAGCTAGTGCTCACCATTATGCATTCTCTGATTACCTGAGCAGGATTTATGTCGTTTCCTCAGCCAAGGTAGCCTGCAAGTATTTTCAGGGAAGCAAGAAATTTGAAAGATGGATAGAATTATTTTCTTCATTTTTTCTTTGTACTCTAAATCAAAAGGTATAGAAACACATGCTTTTGATTAGCTAATAAGCAAAAAACATAAAGCTCCAGGCTTCATCTTCTGATATGCTAATTCTTGAAATAAAAGAGAGCAATGAAACTCTCTGTAAATGGAAAGCGCTGAACGTCTGACAACAATACGCTTGCCAGAACGATGAGAACCATTTCTTATCTCAGCAAATCCTTCCAGCCTTGACTGTCATATTAGCCAGTTTTATTCTTCATTGCTTGTCTTTGATCATCTGCTGCATATTCCCATGGGAGAAAGTTATGCCCATTTGCCTGTGAGCTACTTGCAATGTTTAATGAGTATCTGCACGTTCTATCAAGGTTTTAAAAGCACTTCTGCTCGGATAAATAGAGCAATCCTTTCATTAGCTTTATATATGCAGACTTTCTGTTCCTCTCAAAGACAATAAGGCATTAGAGTATTTATTTTGTGGGTGGACTTGCGCATTGCTATTTTTTTAAAGGATATTTTTGCCAATGTTTTCATTGCAGCTGTATCAGAAGACCTAGTTTATACCGGTTTCTGCGTTACAGTGTAATGCTATCTCTGTTGAGTCTTTTTCCAAAGAGACAGCAAAAGATTACGTTTGTAAACACTAGTGTGTTACATGTTAAAATAAAAGATATCTTATTGATTGTGACATCTGACGAGTTATATATCAACTGTTTCCCAAAAGGGACTAACAGTCAGTATTTTTTGGCACTGTCTGCCTTAAAGTGGTATATTTTTATGATCAATCCTTAGAAGCAAGTGCTTAGAAATTGCTATTTTAATGCAAAACCTTCAATTTATTTATTTATTTTTAAAATCCAGATTAATTTTCCTCCATGGCTATCTTGCCTGGTTTTCCATTTTAATGGTGTGAATAGTATTTAGGTGAAAAATAGACCCGAAGAGCTGCAGCGTAGGCATATGCTGTGTAAATCTTGTGTCCATTGCGTTTTATGTTGGATCTTCATTTCTATCCTTATTTTTAGTCTGTCTGCATTTCATTTTAAACTCCTTGGTACCTGTAAATTGTTCCAAATGTAATTAAGGTTGTCTATTTGTGACAGCATTATTGATTCCTCAACAATTGTTTTGTTATCGTGGCAGATTATTAACTTTGAGGAGGAAGCGTGTACCCAGTAGCGAATGGATCCTTAGCGTTAGACAGACCTCAGCGTAGCGCTGGTATCTTCAGGATAATTAGGAAGAAAAGGGAGCAACCTGGCCACTGCTGTCTGGGGGTGAAATGTTTTTCAAGGCTGCAACGGGGAGTTGTGTGATTGCCTACAGGCCCCGTTAGCCAGCTGGTTCCTGGGAGGAGCGAGAGTGGGTTTTGTGCCTGAATTCAAATATTGAAGTGCATTTGTGGTACAAGCACCATTTAGAAATCAGGGCAACCAGAAAAGGGAACATTTTGAAAGATGATTAATTATTTCTTTTTCTTTCCTCTGTCAGGGAAATTTATAAAAATCACATTTTGTTATTATAGAATGACATGAACACAAATAATCTTTAAGAGATCAATTTCCTTCTTCATTAGAAGACATTTGGAACAAGAGGGTGGACCATTTTAATCTTGTATTTAAAATTAAAGCACTGAAGAGTCTCCGAACCACGTAGGCAGGTATACTGCTCTTTGCAGTCCTGGCACGCTGGTGGGACCAGAGGCCACCTCTTTGCCATGCCAACCTCGAGTGCGTTGGAACCTCATTTCTGTGTCAGTTCTGTGTGTGCAGAGCGCAAAGAGCTCCCGTTTAAAAGAATAGGCTGATACCTGTAGTAAGGAATAAGGGGTAAAAATGCTGCTTTCGGGTAAACTGGAGTTATTATTTCCTCTCTGTGCATCTTGCAGCCTGTGAACCAAAAAATGGTACTGCTTCATTCTTAATAATTGTGGAGGGCAAATGGGAAGCTGTACAATGACTTTAATTATTAGAAGGCTTGGGCCAAAACTTGGTCAAGACCTTTTTTGGTTGCTCTGGTGGACTTGGCAGCTTGTCTTACATGTCTGCCAGAGAGGAATCTTCTCTAGGTATGGCAGATGCCATGTTGGTTTTTCATAGCTGCTTCTGTGCCCGATTAACTGAGCAAAGCTCTAGAATCCATTAATGCATAAACACATGTGGCTGCCAATTTCCCAGCATGTGTAGACTGACAGCCTGACCCCGATCCCTCTTCAGTGAGAGACAAAGTAATCTTGCAGTAAGGAAGAGGAGGATGAAGTAAAGTTCTAGGAAATCGGTGACTCTATTTTCTGGGTTCTGGAAGTAGAGTTTGGAAGGGTATAAGTCAGGGCTCAATAGAGATCCTGCTAGCTGCAGAAAAATGCAGTATTGCGGTCTGTCAGCTGGGCTGCGTGCAGCCAGGGAGTGTGCTGCTGCTGAAAGCTAAGAAGCAAATTATTTAGCTTGGGTAATAGATACCTTAGTTTTCAATTGAAGACATCTTTCCTCGGAGAGTTGGAGTTATAAGTGAGCCCTGTTAGTCTGCAGGAAGTACCTGAGGAAGGGAGGAAAATTTGGAGAGCAACAGTGGAGCAATGGGCAGGACTGGGACTGGCAGATGTGTGTCACTGCGCAGATGTGAGAGACTAAGTGATGAGAACAAAGGAACAATAGGAATTTCTGACTATGCAGACAAGCAAGGATTTAAAGGGAAGAAGGAACAATGAAAAGAAAGAATATGGCAAATCAAGGGGAGGAGATCTGTACAAAGAAGGAAAAAGTGATAAATAATGGAATAATTTTGCATATAATAACGATAAAGAATGGGAGAAAATACAGAGTGATTAGTCCTAAGGAATGTTATGAGAGTGTCTTTAGTGACAAAATTATGCGTTATTTTCCTCACATAGATGAAGTATTAGAAGAAAGCTGTTTCATCACAGTAGATGGACATGTTTTACCAACTGCACAAAACCGAGAATCAATAAGCAGAAATGCGATGTAGTCAATTGAAATAGTATACATTAGGACTCCTGCAGCAGGTAACATCACACAGTATGGGAGAAGAAAGTGTGTTACAAACAAAGCCATGTTGCAAAAACCTCTTAACAGGTGATGTGTAGTTTTCTTACTGAGAACTCCTCAGGTTAATGCTCTTTGTCCATTGAGAACAAACTCAAATGCATCAGTTGCCTAATATTGGATCAGGGTGGTGAAACACTTTTCAAGAATCTCTACTGTCGTATCTTGAAAACTGAGCAGAAGAGGGCTGTCCAACCTGCGAGTTCCGGGTCTGACATGAGCCTGCGTGACCAGCAATAAGCAGTTCCGAAATATTTGGGACGAAATAATATGCAATAGTTATCCCGGAGGATAAAGCGGATTAGCTTCAGGTAAGGCTATTTTGTTGCAGCGGTTATCTTCCTCAATATTAAGAAAATAAAGCGGACACAGCTTTTCTGGCTGTGTATGTCTTATCTGGGCATTCAGGTAGAAACCACCTGACAGTTTATTTACAGTTTAATTTCATTGCAGTGTGGTTTGTTCTTATATCCTGAAATGCAGAATAGAGAAAGCAAGCAAGCGCAGCAGAAAACGACTTCCTTAGTACATTGTAGAATGTCACAAATATTAATTATTTGTAAATTAACTGTGAACAGCAGATGCAGTGATATCCTACTGTAAGATAGGCCAACCAAGTAGGTCGCCCCTCTTTCCCACCAAGCACGTAGCTAGAAGAACCCAGTGTTCCCGCAGCAAAGCGTTCACTTACCACTATCTGCTTTAGACCACGAACCCATATTGGCAAAGATTCCACGTCGTCCTGATGACTGGCTTGTTACTACTCCAGCCCGAAGTGATGGGACCATCTTCTTCTACGCCAACATCAATTATTGGTTTTGCAACTCAACTGCAGATTGTAAATCTGCCTGCTAGGCAAAGGAGAGCATGTGCACAGAATACGTAGTCAAAATTCATTGACACTCTGTCAAAGACTGCAATGTTTAACCACGTGGAAGTTTGACAGCCAGAACTTCACCGGGCTGTGATTCAAGGGATCTCCAGTGCTGTGAGTCTACAGATGTATTTCTGCATCATACAGTTCGTTTCAGTGCTGGACCCCTTGTTCTTCTGTCAGATCTTATTAACTTGTGTAGGTTTGTGAATTTACCATCGTCTCACCAGTTGCCTGTTGGAACCTGCTCAAAGCATATTAAGTATAGGTGGTGTTTGCAACAGAAAAATTAATCTAACAAAACTCTTCCACTCAAACCCAAAACTTTGTTGCTGCACTGATACAGAAAGGAACAAGAGTTAGTTCAGTAATTGGAGGATGGAGCTCGTAATTCCAGTTGTCAAATCCTCAATAATAAATTTAAAATCCTAGTTTTAGTGTATATTCATTGGCTGTCCTTCAGTTCTGTGATACAACTTAGCCCCTTTCTCATGAAAAAGATAATTTACTAAATGTATTCGGGGTTATATGGAAACTGTTGTATGTTACAGCTGGAAATGTTTTTCCCTTCAAACTGTTCAGTTACTGTATGTGACAGCTCCTCCAGTTTTATACCACAGTAGATCAGATGCACCGAATCACTTCCAAGATAAAAGTAGTTTCAGTGTGTTCATGATCTTTAAAAAGGCACATTCCAGATGTTTGTTAACTCCTTGACTACCATCAAAAGAGTGATGTAAATATTGAGGTAGCACAGCATTTTTAAATAAAATAGCAATGGTTTTCAGCTACTAGTACAGCAAGGGTTAACAAAATATGTTTTTTCCACATGTGCTCTAAGTTCCATCTATTAACGTGGCACATCTTAAGCTTTATAAAATAATCACAACATGCTGCTCAACAAGCTTTATTTCTAACTATCTCCTCCTAATATTGGTCTTTAGTTGTAATTAGTAAAAATAGAAGATTATGTGCCGCTAGTCACTTTCAAATTGATCTAAAGAAAGATGAATAAATTTCAAAAATCTATAAACAGATCTTCTAATAAGACATCCTTAGCACAGACTTTCACTGATGACATTTCTGGCTGTTGCCTCAACAATTCCCTAATTAATTATTAAAAAAAGAAAATTCTCTTTGATTTTTAAATAAATGCAATGGCATAAATAAAACCTGAAGTTAGCGGGTTTGGGTAGAAAGATTTCCTGCCTTTTGATACTCCCTCCCTGCTAAAGATGAACATCAGTCTCAGATCCCAGATCCCCACTAGCAAGAGAGGAATGGTTGATTTCAGTTGCCCTTAATTGGGTTTGTCTGCGTGGGATGGCTGTGTGCAGTAATTCAAGGTGGGATTTAACAGAACATTAGCTACTCTGCTTTAACTCTCATGTGAGCACACTTGAGATGCACTAAGAGTGCAATTCTGCAATGTGACCTGCTGGATTTTGTAAGTTGACTTGGGGGACTTCAGTTTGCCTCCATTAGCTCAACGATGAAGGAGGGGTTCAGTTCTTGGAGATCTTTGATGCCCATCACGTTTTGGGCTTACCCTGCGGTACCACTGCAATGCCAGGCATATATGATGGGATCCAGATGAAGGATAGTATACAAGGAAGATAGAAGAGAGAGATTTCATGGGATTAGGCTTCAATTTGTTCATTTGCATGGAGTAATTCCCAAGACTGTCACAGGAGCGCATTCAGGCAGGCAGCAGGCAGCCAGCTGGGGACACTGCTGCTGGCACAGACACTGCACCAGTGCTTTCCTAATGACTTCAGTAAAAGCTGTAACTTTCAGAAAACTTTTCCTCTATGGGAGTATCTTTCCAGAAACAAAACTCCAGGGAAAAGGTATCTAAAAAGGGAACAGTTGGACAAAAACCTTCCTCTTTTCGAACTGGGAAGAGGGAAAGGAGCTTAATACTGTTGCAGATACACAGGATTATTAGTTAACTGCTGTATAAACATAATGAAACCACCCTGAACAGATGCCTTAACAACTTCACAATGTATAGCTAGCTAATGGTGAAATCTTTGTGGGGTGAGTGAAATTAAACTGAAGAGAGTACACAGAACTCTGCAGATCAGCCTTTAGGTACTCATTATCCATTCATGGCAGCCCACTATCCCCATGGACATCTTTCTATCATACCTTAGAAGATGAAACATGTGTTAGTATTCTTAATGTCAGCATAGCCAGCACACAATACGTTGATACCTCTTTTTTTACAGTTGCCTCATTCCCATGAAACTACTGAAAGAATCCCTGGGAATGGTTTTGAGGATGTAAGACAAACATCCCAATATTAAGGAAATGGTCAAAGTCCTTATCTCATTATACTGCCGGAATGACTATTCTAACAGCTAATAAAGGCAGTTGTAATTTCTTCCTCACGGAAGCCTATCTTGATTTTTTTCTTTTGCTTCTAAATGACAAAATAAGCTGAGAACAGCAAAAGATTTAATTGGGTCACTAATTAAATGTCAGGCATGGGCTGCCTGTTAAAATCGAAGGTTAACTGGCAGTAAGAGCATTTGTGACAGAGGAGATCCAATAATATCTAGAGATACGCAAAACAGTAAGATCAGTTATTATGGAATGTGTTGCTCTCCACTCATAAAATGCATTTGTAGACTCCTTATCACTATTTTTTAGTTTATGGTATTGCCAAACACTGTGAATCACATAGTTTCTTTCTCAGTAAGTCTGCCTTTTAAAAATCAGCATATTAAAAATGCAGTAATTACGATGCTGAGATTGCAGCTATCTCAGGAGATTATTTTTGTTCAGATTCTGCAAAAGAGATAGGTTTTGTGTTTTAAAGAGAGATGTTAAAGTATAGTACTGAATTAAAGCCCAAAAGTTTTGGTATTGGAATCAGAAGTGAGCTTATTTGTACAGTGGTACTTAGGAATTTGTGGTTCATGTGATTGAAGAACCTGACACACTTTAATATATTACAGAGCTCCTTTTTGGCATTGACTAATATCCCCATTTTATAGATGGGGAATAGAGTACAAAGAGATCAAGGTATGTTGACGCTCCCAGTGGGAGTTCAGTGTAGATAAAAGCTTTAGAGGAGCTATTTAGCCCTGGAAGTGTATGGAGGCTCTGCTTAGATTCCCTTACCCTGGTTTTCGTCAAGGTAAATGAACCTTCATGTCAACGTAGCTAGGATTGCTAGCTCATGCACATTTCTGGAAGAAATTTGAATCTCACAGTCTCTCATACAGAAAGAAATATGGATCTTTTTCTTTCAAGAATGAAACTGTTCAGAATGTTTAACTTGTGATAGCGCTGATAGAAATACTGGGAATTATAAACCGTGCTTTTGAGTATATATTTACAGGTACGTCTCTTTATGTGTACATACTTATGTGTGTGTATCTAAAACTGAGTTTCCTAAAAAGAAAAAGACATTGAGACTGAATGGCAGGTGAATTTTTAAGTTTTTTAAATAACGGCTTTAAGCAGCTTTGAGCCACAGAATGCTGGAGAAGAATTTATAAACCTCCACATAATAAAAGTGTATTGCAGCATAATATTGGAATTTCACTTCACTGAATACATTTTTTAAAACAGAACAAAACCACCTTATGACTTTTATGTTGTGCTGAACGCTTCATTACCATCGTGATGATGGGCAACAAATCCTTGAAGTCCTTGTATTAGCTGGGTAGTGTATTAGTATTAATTGGGTGAGACAGATCAAGTAATGCCAGAAAACATCCAAAGACGACATTCTTGTAGCCTCAAGGTAAGTTTATTGTAGGCTGAAAGCTTTTTGCCTTCATTATGTCAGACTTGTGGCTGGTTCGTCAGTTCATCTATTGTTGATATAAAATGGAGATCAGATGGTCTGTTTTGCAAAGGCGGGTGACCTGCTTTGATCAGGATCCCCAGAGTTTACAGTCGAGCCTGTGTTTCCACTTAAACAGAAAGTCAGCTGTCCTGAGGAGTTTCCCACTTGTTTATCACGCAGATAGCTTCTGGGGCTGCTAGTCTACCCTTTCCCTCTCCTGTCAAAAACTCAAGTTGGTGATTGAGAATAAAGCCTTAATGTTTTATACCAAACCAACTTTTTCCAGTCTTTCAAAAGCTACTTTTGAACAGCAAAGAGAAAATTGTGTGTTTCTATTTGCAAAGTTGACAGTTGTCTTTTTCAGTCGAGAGGCAAAGTTGTTCCTCTACTACTTCTGAGCTGTGAAATCAGCAAAGGGAAAAACTCCTCGAACCCTCACGAAGCAAAACCCAGATTCATGAAGGCACCTCCTCTATTTTTGCATACTCAGACTAGATGGGCTTTAGTAGTAAAGTGGTAGCTCACTAAAACGGAACTATTAGGATTGTTACCATGAAGTAAAGCATGCATTTAAGTGCTTTCCTGGGCCAGGGACTACTCCTTCGTCATGTTCAAGTTGGATCTCAAAACCTGTGTAACTGCCAAGATGTTGTTCCAATGTGTGCTTCAAATGTGCCAATTTCCCAAACCTTTTCCCTGCAACAGAAGAGAGGAAGGAGGGATGGCTCTTTATATGAGAAAATTAGTTATAGCACATATATTAAATGTACAGTCGTTGCATTGAACTGGTCAGATGGATAAACTCAGCTGCCCCTGCGCCAAAATTGTTTACTCACAAACCCTCTTCAAAAGAAGGAGTAATATTGCCCCACATCTTTTTTTGTCTTTGTCCCAGGAAGAATGGGAAATGGGGCAAGCCCTAATTGGGGTGATGGAGATGTTTTCTTAAATGATGAATTCTGATTTTGATGGCTGTCAAAAGAAGTGCAAAGGCCTTCTGCGCTTTGGATTGATAGAAGTTGTAATCCCATAGCTCTGAGCATCTGAGAGGGATGGGAAAAGAACTACACAAAACATTTAACTAGCCTGTGCAGACGGCAGTTCCAAATTAAGTTGGCTCTAGGGCTCTAAGGCCATATTAATCTCTCTGTAACTCTGACTAATAAAGTAATTTAGGCTGAAGATTTAGTAAAAACCTGCGAAATCTGACAGTTTTTACATTACAGATCACTCATTGTCAGAGCTTTATTTCTGCTGTGTGGTGCTCTACTTCATGAGCCACTCGTTCTGAAATCTATTTGAGATTTATTAAATCTATCTGAGGTCCCATTAAAACATGAAGGAAGAGCACATCTTAAAATTTAGCACGTTTGGAAACCGGAATTTTTATGTTGAAGTCTGGCTTCTTTCAACCTTCAGATTTTCACTGTAGGTAAGTCTCTCTGAAAGTTCATCCTGAAGTTGAACAAACCTTTTGTGAATAACAGCTCTTGCTAAGAAAAAAATCATGGTGTTTTACTCAGAGGTTGCCCTAGAGCAGGTCAGCGTATTTTGGAAGATTCCTTATGCCCCTGTGTGGCCAGTCTTTTCCACCTTTTGTTCCAGTGCTCATAGAAACGCAGACTGAGGTTCCTGCTGAAAGTCACAGGTGGGGTGGTTTGGTTTGGTGGTGTGGAGTTTGCTTTTCAGCTTGTAACACTGTGGTAGCACCAACTGAAAGACCTTCTGTAAAGGTGTTTTTGAAGCTGGGGGCTTGCGGGAGGAGTTGTTTGGAGGGTTTTTTTAGTCATGAATCTTAAGCAAGTCACCTGTAAAAAAAAAAAATTGCTTTGTAATTACTGCAGTCAAAATTCAATGAGATTTTGCAAAAAGCCTCATGCAAGTGGTGTGTGTGTTACATAGACAAAAAAACTTTTTTTTTTAATTTGAAAACAAGCAGTCAGACTTTTCCTAAGCTCTGATTCTTCACAGTGACTAACAACTCTTTCAAAAACGGGCAAAATTCTGATCCTTTTAAAGCTTCCTCCTATTGACTTGATTTTCTACAGTTACACGAATGACTTCAAAATTGCACACAAAAAAAATTTTCAGTAAAAGACTTATTCACTGGTGATGAAGTGGCTGTTATAGCAGAAGTTTAGGTAGATTTCCAGTCCATTCAGGACTGGGTGGCTACCACATACTTAGAAGTGTGTGGGGTTTTGCATGATTAAAAGGAGGTTATTGTCTCTGAACGCCATGGGTATATAGCACAGGTCTCACTCTTTCATCTGTGGATAAAAGTTAGGAAGCTCGGGGTGAGTATTGTTGGCTAATAATTAAGTAATTGTCTGGAGCATGATCTCTGTTTGGAATACAGGTAAAAGATTGAGTATTATATGTATCACGTGCACGTGTGAATTGGTTAGTGGAACAAAGTTTGCATTCTAAATCCTTTGGATTTGTGATACCACGTCTATTTTAAAACTGTGATAAAGCATCATAAGACATGTAAGTGAACGCGGGTATCCTTCCACCATTTGAACAACAGCTTTTTCTCTGTGTTAAAATACTTTATTTAAATTACTCTGTTGTGATGTTACGTATGTAGTAAAAGGTTTACTTAGAGCTTGTTCATTTAGCACCTGTGAGTTTGAGTGTTAAGCAGGTCGGTGCTCTATAGATGATAAAGAAATCAGATGATGAAGAAGGGAGGAATTTGTCATCTCTTCATTAGAGAAACATCAGAGGTCTGAGTTCAGAAGGGGAGGTAAAGTGAACTTTCCTCCTGATTAGTGAAGTCCAGCTGTTATTACTTGACAGTGGGGACAGATACTGTAAGGGGTAAATATTAGAATTTGGAAAGATGCTTTCTGCTTCAGGAAAGCATGACAAATGAGGATTACAGTATACCACATATTTAATTGCATTTACCATGACATCTAACAGATGCTGGGAGAAAATGGGATCAATAGTTTTGTGTCCCAAGGGAAGGTCAGCTCACACCAGATGTACCAGTTTTCTTCCCCCTTTTTATATCATAAAAAATGCGCTGTGAATTGATTTAAATCTTACTTGAATCTCCCTAGAGAAGTATGTATGTAATAGTATTTCAGCTTTAGTGACAATAGAGGTACCATTCGTTTACCCAAACTCATTCCACCATGCTAATGAGGTAATCTTATTCTCAAAGAACAAGCCATTAGGAGTAAAGTTTGTATACAGAAGCCTAACGCTTCTTAATGGGATATGTGCTGCCTTTTGCTAGTAATCACCGGGGAGTTTAAAATGGGAAAGAATGCGTTTTTGTCAATTGTGTACCTTTTATATGATTTACTTTATCAAAAATGCAAAGCTTAAGTTAAGCTTGGATACAGACTTAGAAACAAGAATGAAAATCGCTTTTATAGGAGAATGTAAAGTATAGCATGATGTGTTGTGCAAAATGTCATTACTGTAGCAGCAGACAGAAAAATGTAAACTTTAGGAAGAGACTCAAAGCTGATGGATGGTGTGTTATCGAAGATGAATTTTGACACCTGCCTATCTTTTGATCTCAAATAAAGCATCTACTCAATTCTGAGGTTTTTTAATCCTTACTTTATAGGCATATTCCCCGCTAGATAGCTGAAGTTCTATCTTAAAAATGGCAATGGTTTAAGAAAAGAGGTAATTAATCAGTGTGTTCACCTTCAAATTTCAGACTGTCGAAAACAGGGCAAGTTACTATATCTCTGCTTAGATGAAAGTTAAATCTGCTGGATGCTGTCAAACATTTAATTTGATGAAAGAATGACGTTACAGATGGGTCCGTCATTTTCGGATACCACCTGGGAATTAAGTGTTATGTAAAGGTCAACTGTATTTGTAGAAATCTGTAGCCTCTTGGTGCTCGGAAAGAGATTTCCTGGAGAAACTGTTTATTAACTCTATGGTGTGGTATGCAGCCTCATACTTTTGATCACACAGAGCAAGTGGCTATCAAAGAGAGGGCACTGCAAGGTCATTAAATTCCTTTTCATGCTGGGTAATCATACCCTCTGTGGCTAACCAGTTGCCCTGTACTCCCTGTCTCGCAGCGGGGTAAATTACAGAATCCCTACAGCTGCACTTATTGATTTTAGTGTGTCGCATCTGCAGGTCAATTATTCGCTTACAGCAAATACAGGGTGTGTAGTTAGCTATTACTGGCCATAGGTTCCCTTTCATCTGGCATCACCAAAATGTAAAGATGAGAAGATCCTCATTTTGTTTCCCTTCTGAATGAGTGGCTGTATCTCAAGCATTCAGTCTTGACTTCCATTATGTTGATTGACAATATAAAAGATGCTGGAAGATTCTCTTCCGAAATGGCCGTCATTTCGTGACCATCAGCCTTTGACGAGTTTTGGTTACTTATTATTTGATTGACCTGATCTATGAAGATGATAAGAATTCAGGTGCAATTGATGAAATAGTGGTAAGTAACATTCCCTGAGACTTTTGATGATGTGAAGAATAGAATTAGTCACTGAGTTAGGCTAAGAGGTGGGGATGCTGAGAATCATCTGTGATCCAGTGGGTTTTGCCTTAGATATGGGTAGAAAAATTGATGACCATAATTGCTATTTCTAAGTTAGTTGCTTATTTGAATCTGAGCTTGAACAATGTTTGCAGCAGTAATGGGAATCTGTTATTTTCTTGTGAGTTTTCTATGTCTTTCCAGTCCCTCATAGAATAAGTACTCACGGTCTTCATGGGGAATGAATAGGGGGTTCTCGTATCTTTTTTGCAAGAAAAAGTTGAAGACATTTCCTTTAAAGTGCCCCCTTTTTTGGCTGCTACAACCCTAGTGCAAAGGACAAGGGCAGTATAATAGGTAAGAGAGAAATCGGCTACAAAAAGGGCAAAGCAGAGCTGAGCTGAAGTTGGAAAGAGGAGGTCGAAGGTAGCCAGCTCAAGCCAGTTTGTGCGCTCAGTGAATATGCAATATCCAGGTATGTGTTTTGTTGCCAGGTGGTGTCCTTGGAAGATGAAGCCTAAGTCCATTGTGTCCTTTGTCTTATACACATTTTTGTCATGGAAGTTGAAGATATAATATAGTAACAAGAAAAGCAATCTTTGCAAAGTGAATATTACGGGGGTTTTACAAGTTTTACAAGATCAGTTCTCCATTTTGAACCTATAGCAGAAATTTTATTGACTGAATTATAAGTGTTCAACACCTCTAACGACCACGGCCTTTCCCCGTGAGAAATGAGGAGACCATCTGGGAAGACTACATCATTTGGGGCTTTCCAGAGGGGTTATACTTGCATGATTTTCAGACTCTTCCTAATGGCTTTGTTGTTGCTCTTTTTAGCAGACCTGAGGAGCAAGTTGTAAAGCTGTTCACTTGATGTAGTGAATAGTCATTTGCGGATGTTGCCATAAACACATCAGAAGGCGTTCCTTGAATGAATGCTTCTTACTGCAAAAACTCACCAGATCTCCCTCCTCCTTAATTTAGCATACGGAATGTGCAGGGAAAGAAAATTAGTTCCAATACTCTACTTATCCAGCCAGAAATATATATAGCCCCAAAGCACTCTGAAAATTAATGTTATCTGTTATAAATGAATGTTTTCCAAATATTTCTAGGGTGGTTTTGTTTGGTTGGTTGGCTTTTGTTTGGTGAGTTTTGTTTTGGTGGGTTTTTTTTGTTTTTTGTTTTTTTTTTTTCAGAAAAGAGATATGTGAAACATTTTAAATTACTTTTGTTTAGATATATTTCTGTCCTACTGCAACAAAGATTGAATTGGTATTATTGTTTGAAAGTGTTCTCATTCGGTTTAATGACCGTTTTCCCACACTTTTCAACTGTACAGGATCAGGACCTTTCAGTGTAGTGGATTTTTCTGAGAAAGGAACGAAGTACTGTTAATCTGACCTGACTGCTTGGAGTTCCTGGATTAGACTCATAATCTGACACAAACCAATTAACCTGGTTTTACTCCGGACTCATAAAATATGAATTATGCTGAAGTGTTTTGAATAATTGAATAATAGATGTGACTTCTAGCAGTATGAAATAGAGGCAGATTATTCGCATTGGGGGGGAAAAAAAAGCCCCAGGGCTGCAGGCAGCATTCTGGGCCTTTGCTGTCCTGCCTGGTTCTTGGTTCACTGACGGTACAAACATTGATTAATGAGTTCAGTAAAGATGTGACAAAGCTGCTGCTGCCGCCGCCTCATGTTTGTTTTCCCTTTTCATGACACATTGAGCAAGATATGGAATCTTGTCCAAAAGATTGTAAGTGATAAAACATTACAGTCATGGGAGAAATGTACTGTAAATGGCATCTTTTAGTTGTGATTTCTGCCTTCCATCAGCAAGAAATGATTGAATCTACTAAATGAGAGGAGGCTGCTGAGCCAGTTAGGGTTTTATTGAAATGGATTTTGACATAGACTGCTGCCTAAACAATCAAAGATTTCAGCAGGGATAGGGCACAGTGTATATATCCTGTCTATATAGCATTTCAAGCACCTTGAGGGGTTTTTTTCCCCCGTGACTCCTGACTGTAAGCGTTTTTCCCTTTGTTTGTGGTGGCTGGAATTGGTATGAGTTGACTTTGTTCCTATCTTGAAAAACAAAAAAATCTTGACACCCCAGAATATTGGAGTAAGAACAGAAGTTCATCTTGAAGCCAAGTTGAGATTTGTGAAAGCAGAAATAATATGAAAGCGTGTGAGTGAGGGGGGAAAAAAGGGGAAGCAGAAGTAAAGGAGCTGTTGAGAGGAAAAGTATCTCGCGCTGTAGCTCGAGTAGCCATGGTACTGTATACCTGAAAAGAAAGGGAATGTGAATTGCTGATTAATGAAAAAGTGCTGCAATCCTTTAATCGCAATGATCTACTTCACCTTACGTATGTCTCCTCGCTTGTAACAGGGCTACTCACACAGTAGGATATTATTTGTTTTGAGTACCTGCTTCAAAGCACAGCCTTAAAAATGGCAGGTGAGTTGTGAAGGGTTTACACACAGAGAAATCCCTGAGAGTACTTTTAAAAAAAAAAATCCCAAAAGGCAGAAACAAATTCAGGTACATTGAGTGCCACCTATGTCGTACAGATGACGTTAGCGTTTCCCTCTCCTGAACGCACTCACACCGGCCGTACGGGGGATCTAAAGGGATTTCTGACAAATCCCATCTTGCCGCGGTTGCCTCTGCTGAGATTGCTGGGCTAAACTTCCTCTTATACCAAGGCTCAATGTCTGGCTCCCGCCTTCTCCTGCCCGTCTCTGCTCATGCTTTTTGCTGTTGTTGCCATTTCTAACATGTAACTCGAGGAATGAGCTGAATCAATCAGTCGAAGCGATCTCATGCCAGTGCCACAGGCTACAAAATACTCAGTGAAAGGACTGGTCCGACGGGGAAGTTGGCTGGTGTGGATGCACACCGAATAGCCCTGCCATCTGCATTTTATATTGATGCTCGATTCACGGGCCGATCTGGAAAAACTCTTTCAGCTTCTTGTAGGCAAAGCGAATCAGGAATGCTTTAAAATGCTTTCAGTCTTTTTATACTTTGTGTGTGTTTGGTACAGTGGGAAAAAAAAAAGGTAAATGACAGATTTGTTTTACATTTCTGTAAAGCGGTAGTAGCATTTCAAAAAGAATGCAGCTGGAAATATTACATGGCAAAATCCTGGCACAAAAAGATAACTTATGTCAGATGGATTTGTGTAGCAGTCGCTTAATTGCTATCAGAGCCGTGATACAGAAAGTCTCAAAAGCATCTGGAAACATGGAGACTTTATCAACAGAAAAATGCTTAAAAATAACATATAAAATAAACACAGTTTTTTGTTCATCTCTGATGATTTTTCTAGGAGGATTAAGATCTCTCTTACATCAGCAAGTGAGCAGCTCATGAGGTGTATCGTTAGTGAGTTACTGCCATTACAGAATCTTTTTGGGGGGCAAATCTGTTTTTATCATGATCTCAGTTTAACCATATTCTGCTGATTGGTGGCTCATGCAGAGCAGGTTTCTTCTTTATTACCTTTGTGTCAGCTCTATGCCCTTTTAGCAGCCTAGGAATGGAAATTTAGTCCAGAGAGCTTTGGTTTCCCTTTCTCCCAGCTTTGCTCGCGGCGGGTGGTGGTTGGAGTGGTGTTGTTGGGTCAGGCTGCGCGTCTGTAAAAGAGATGTGAGGCCGTTGAAGGATTACAGGTAGGCCTGTGATCTGAATAAGACTGTTCCACAGGAAAGATTTCATGGAGGAGTTTCTTTGCCAGGAGAAGGCCACAAGTTAGAAATGTTTCCAGCCAGCGCCCCAGTCCTGCTGTTTCTCTTGTAAGCTCCTGCCAGGGAAAGCACGAGGTGACGCATTGGCACCTCCCGCTGTGACAGGCTCTTATCGATCCCCCCCGGTGACTCCATCCATCATTTGTATCCCGTGAAAAATAGCAAAAGCTTCTTCCCAGGCCACTCAAAGATGATATTATATTTTGTGAACGCAGGACCTGACAGCGTGTATTACAATCGGCAGTTGTCTTTTTTTATAATAATTAGCTATCTAATTGCATGTCCAAGCCCGGTTGACGCATTTGCATTTGTAAGTAATTAGGATTTATTTGAAAGCATGCTGTTTTAATGTTTTGTCTCCACTTTCTACAAATGAAATTACGGATAAATTTAATTTGAAGTAATAAAGTAAAAACAAAAACCAAACCAAAACAAACACCAATCAAAACCAAACAAAAAAACCCACAAACGACACCAAACATATTGATCAATCCCAACTCGAGCAGCACTGGCTTCTGCGAGCTTTCATCGTGGAAGAGTTTGCCTTGAATTCTGTTGCCTGAGTAAGATTTACTCTCTCAAGTAATAGCTGGAAGCACATTGTGGACCCATTACAAATGCAACCACATTTGTAATAAACTTGCAGAACTAAGTACCAATTACAAGTATGTACCTGCCTAATAATTTGTTATACCCAAATTATGTCCCACAGTATCTGCCTTTTTGTCTAAATGCCAACAATCTCATTTGTCTTTTCTCCTAGCCTGTACGCTCAACAAAGATTAGACAGAATAACAAATGATGTCATTATCCTTCTAAATGAATATAAGGGAGAGAAAATAAAATTAAGAGTGAGTCAGGAAATTGTTAATATGTTTATAGAATTATTGTTATTGCATTAGTGAAAATAGGTTTTCATCTACTTCTGGCTTTCCTTTTGATTGCAGCAGTCATTTGAGTAAAGCAGGATCAAGATATTGCTGCCTTTCAAAGTTGTTTCCAGGCAGCTGCAGGCAGGTAGATACTACATTCATGAGCAAGAGGGTGAAGACAGGTATATTATCGTAAAGGAAAAATATTTTCAGAGATCACTTGTGATTTACCATTTCAGACGATCTGGTTAAAGATCCATCTATAGAAGTTACTGAGAAAATATGTATTATTTGGTTTTTTTTTTTTTCTGTTCTTCTTTTTGTTCCTTTTCTCTGGGGAAAAAGGCAACATCTCAGGGAAAATGGCTTTGTGTCGGAAAAGTCACTGATGCTTTTCATAACAAGTTTCCTTTAGATGCCTCTCTACCCCATGGCCCGATGATTTTCATACTGTGCTTGAAAAAAAGGGAATACTCTGAAGTGCCAGGGCTGCTGTAGCCTGGTTTGGGAGTGCAGAGCATAAAGAATGAGAGCAGGAGATGATGAGCAGCTCTTCCCCTAAGGCGCTGGAGTGGTGGATGCTCCATGTCTGGTTTGGGTTGAGGCTTTTCGCTCTCAGAAGAGAATCTTTTTCACAAGAAGTGGAGCATATCTACAAAGTGGTTACTTTTGGAGAAGCATTGACTTGGCAGAAAACTACTTTTCGTGTTTGAGGATGGGTCCAGCCTGAAATATAAATACTCCCTGAGTGCCTTCGTGATCAGAAGGTCAAAGCCTCTGAAGTGGCAGTAGACCGCCTCACTTGGTTAAAGTACACGTGAGGCCATGTGTGCCCATTACAGCTGTGTCGGTAGGGAGGTATTTTTGCTGTGAGTCTGGAAAAACCCTCTGCATCTCTAGCAAGGTGCCATAACTGTTCTGCCACTGTTTCTCTTCCGCTTCCACCAGTTACTTAATTTGTAGTGTAAAAATATTCCCATTTATTTTTATGTGGCACTGTACATGTTAGACCTTATGGGATGCTTAAAATGTATGTTATGAAAAGGCTGCCTTTTGGCTTTGTGGCTTTTTTTTTTTACTGTGGGCAACAGCAGCCGTGAAGTGGACTGTTTATGAAATAATATTGCCCACTGGCGGTGAAGGAAGAGGCAGATAAAGTAAGTGTTTTATGTCATTGTGACAGCTTTCAAAGCAGCTCATTCCAACAATTTAGTCCAGGAGGAAAAAGCATTAGTGTGTGCCTCAAGGAATTTTATGCTACAAAACCTACATATAAGTTCATATTAGTAAAGATTACATACATTGAACAAAAAGGCTGAAGATCTCAAGGGGCTTCGATTTCAATACCAAGCCTCGGAGAGCCAGGTACAATGAACACAATATTGCACATGCCACACTGTAATTATAGCATTCAGAAGCCCCTTGCTCAGGAACATTAAAATGGGACTCAATGTTTAAAAGAAGCAAGCTTTATTATGGTCGTGAAGCAGTCAGAAATTAAGAAATGCCAATGTTAAAAGCATTTCTCCAATATGAATCCAGCTGCCTTGTGTCACTCGTGTTCTGGATTGCCATGACATCTGCATATACAGAAGGGAGCTGAAGGAAGGTTGTATGGGCCATTTATTTCCTGCATTTCTTAACTTTTTAGTGATGACAGCCTTTCTGGTGTTGTTTTGTGTAGGTCTTTAAATGCAGCTGCCTAGGGTTATAAAAGAAGAAACTGTGATGAGGCATCCACTCAATGCTTTTTGTTAGTCATCAGGGCCCTCTGTACTTCACTAAAAGAGGAGCTGGTGGCAGAAGTCAGCGTTAGCTTTGATGTGCCACAGGCCTGGAGAGGCCCTGTAAAGCATCTCGGGGATATTTGCTGGTAGACAAGCATGGCGAGAGCCATGGCGACTTCTCCTCTGGGCACCCTTCAGGAGAAACGGCCTGGTCCTCTAATCTGGACTTTTTTGGTGTCCCCTAATTATCTCTGCCCCATTGGTTTGCCTACTCAAGCCTAGTCTTTGCTTGTGAGGCTCCCAACTCTCTTCATGGCCTTTGTACCCAGACTCAGTCCTAGCCTTGCTCTCCAACCTCACGTCTGTAGCCACCACCTTCACCCGGTTTTAATGTGAGGCCAGACACCTCACCTGTTTCTTTTCTCCTCTCCCAGCTTACATTTACCCATGGAGGGTTTACCCATTTACATGGAGCAAGGTCAGCCCCCTCCTCAGAGCTGCCACCCTGGCAGATCCACCTCCCCCACACCTCTTTCACAGACTCATTTTCCACATGCCATTTTAGTTTCTCATCAGCATTTTTTTTTAACAGTTTAAAATGAGAGGCAAGTAGTTATTTTAGAATGACTTATGTGTCGATGACTCTGACATTGGATAAACCTTCTTCAGTAATCGACATTTAGAAGTAATGTTCTTGGCAGAGATTTGATAAAACCACCGAGCAAAGTAGAAGTGTGAAGCCCGGTGGTGTTTTGATGGTTCAGTGGATTCCCACTGCAGTCCATCCTGTTTGATCTGGATTTATAAATACCAGAGCAGTTAATGCTACCGATGAGGTTATTGGCTATGTCCAAATGTAAAGCTGTAGAGTAAATATGAATGGGGATGTAATGTGTAATATGAATAATTTGCTTAGAGCTGAGTGATCATTCTGCTGTGTGTGTTAGATTAATTGGCAACATCTTGCTGTATCCAAACTTGGATTTCAACAAAGGGAGAGAAACGAAAAAAAGTAATTTAAAAAAAAAAATGTATACGTTATGCATTTATAGTTGCATCTGGTCTGTGATTGCGGAGGTTAACAGCTGCTCCTTTTATTATTGCTGGTTTTGAATCATAAAATAATGCCCTGTTCCAAGCAGAGGCTTTGGGGAAAATACTGGAACAGATGAACAGTATTAGCAAGTTGCTAACTAAATATAATAGAGGGGGTATGCATTTTGATGTATTCAATTTTGTGGGATTATGGAGTTGGCATAGCATTAAAATGGGTCCTTATTATTAAGCTATCAGCCACAGAAAATGATTACGTGTAATATTATCATTTATTTGATTTCTAATTTGGCTTCAGACAAACTCTATTACCAAAATATTCATCTAACTATAAAAATTGGACAGTCAGTATAAGCCTGCTGCTCACTAGGACTGAATGAATCTTAGGTGTTCATTGGTGATATAAAAGCTATGTGTAGTTTGCAGTTGGTAAGTAGGCAGAAAGAATAAGGGATTCTCTTCAGAAATCTTGACATTTTCCAGCTCCTTTAAACAGTACGCATAGGGTAATAATGATATTTTAATTAGAAAAAATTACAGCTCCATCCCACTGCTCGAAGGGACCACTTAATAATATAAAAAGCAAGATTACATTTTCTGTAATCATTATTTTTAAGAACTGGCTTGAACAAAGAGTTTCTTTCATTGGTCTTTATAACTCTACATTGTGGCTAGGGAGGCTATCACCCCACAAGTCCCCTTACTGGGAACCTGCCATAACCACCAACTTGCGGACTGAAAATATATAGATTTGGCGTGCTTTTGTGAGCACACGTTGTTCTTTTCTTCATTTGCATCTGAAATAAATAAATCGTGTAGTTAAAAAATGAATGTATTCTTTACCAGTATAAAATCTGAGAGCACGCCATGTCAGATACTTATGTCTTGCAGGACCATCGCAAGGTTTAATTATGATTTATATTTAGTATTTGTTTTGATACTTGGACAAGGCATACCCTAAATAAATGCACAGAAAATATGGAAAAATTTTAAAAAATAGATTTATTTTTTTTTAGAAGTTTAACATTCACTAATATGCTCTGTGTTTCTAGGCATATTCATTTTTGGTATAACCTTCATAGTATTTCAAAAATTGCTAGAAAATTTTCTTTTCAGGCAAAGCAAGGAGCTGCACTGTGGTCTCTAGCACGCAGTGATAGTGGTTGGGATTTGGGAACAAAGCCGGGAAATGGGCTGACATGAACAACTGGCATCTTGCATGCAGACGCCAGAACGGGGCTGAGCTCTGGCGATCCTGAGTTTAGGTAGGAGTCTGACTATGCCAAATTATGGGGAAGGCTGAGCCAGGTTCCTGCCACTTGCTTTGATGCCATGCTCCAGCCCATCGAGCCACAGTTGAGGACGTAGGCCTGTCGGCCACGCGTCAGGAGGGCTCCCCGGGGCAGTGAGACGGGACCAGGATTTGGTAACTGGCTCAGTTAAACAGCTAGGGAATTTATGCTCGGCGTTTCGGGTTTGCATTGCTCGTTTGCAGGGCAATAACATATGGTTATTCCCAGCTCTGGAATAAACATTATCTAAAGAGCTAATGAGATGCAATTGTTGTCTTTGTCCATTGCTTCTATAAATATTAAATAGTTCTTCTGTGACTGAGTAAACTGTTCTCAAGTTGGCTAAATAATGATTCCAGGAGTCTCAATAATCCTGCAAGGAAAAAAACCTATCCCTTCTGTCCTGTACGTGCATATAAAGGTATGGCAGTCTTTACTATCACCTCTCTGCTGCTGTAGGTGCTTGTCCATGATTACTTCTGTTATTTTTGGCTAGAACAACATTCAGCAAGACGCTCTCACCCTCCAAAGTAATGACCGTTTTGTTGAGAATAAGTGTGGATGTGCAGAGAGGGCTGCTTTATCTGGAGAGGGCAGAGGAGATAGCAATCTGGGGAGCGCATGGCCCAAACGACAGACAGCTTGCAAGTAGCATGATGTTACACAAATATCAGACATCCAGAAAGTATGTTTTTGTTTTGAATATCATGCAACTGATGGCAGTTTGGCACTCTCTTTTTCTGTTTTGGATGAATATGCTGAAAAGGGTACATTTCGGTTATCTGTTGTTAATTTAGTATCCATGGATAATTCATAACTCACAAATCTCTCACACTATTTATATTTTTTGAAGGCTGATACAATCCCATTTCCCAGTTGTAATACAATCGGGGCACTAGTTCAGAAGCTGCTGCCATATCCTCTTAATTAATGTACAATTTAAAATCTGGGTGAGAATAATGGATTAGATGAACACAGATGCAGTCAAGGGAGATGTCAAACATCTATCTAGCAACGAAACTCAAAAGGCAGGAAAAATTCAACTTCGTCTTCATTTCAAGTGTTTTCCTGGATTTTTTTAATTTGTATCTCGTGAAGCAATATGTGGGGAAGAAACACGCCAGCATTTGCCAGAGCAGCAGTAGCTGTACGCTTAGCGCACAGCAAAGTCGGCATTATTTCATAGCTGTTTCAAGGGAAAGCATTTTATCTTTTTTTCCTATGCTGCCTCAGCGTAATAGCAGTGCTTCCCATCTAGGTCAAGAGACCGTGATTTTGTTGGTCTCTTTACCCTAACATCAAAGGTATATAAGTGTTAGCTTATTTGAGTCCCAGTGGGGCTTTCTTTCTGATTTTTTTTATTGTTATTATTTGGGCGCAGAGAGGGTGAATGAAAGGTCTTGTTAAATATAAATTGGAGCACACAAAGAAAAAAGATATGTATTATAAAAAAGATACGAGCAGTGCTCTGTCTGATAGCTATGTTAAGCATCAGTAGATAACACAGCGCTTTTCACAGTAGATATCTCTGATCTTTTTGCTTCTTCCCCCCCCTCCCCCCCCTTTCTCCCTGTGATTACACTTTACTCCCTCTCTGGTCTCTTCCGCACCTCTTAGCCTTTCCTGACCCGTGTGATATTGAAAGTACACTTAGCATCTGAAACGCCCTCGTCTCAAGGATCAGTCACCCTAATGCAGAGCACTTTCTTCAGGTTCAGTGATAGCAGAGCTCACTCTGACTCTTCTAGGGAATCGCTTCCCCACTGCCAAAACAGACTTTTTAAGTTTGAGCTGGGGTCCTGCGTAGAGTGAAACCAGAAACATTTGGGATAGCAAGGCTCTAGTGGTAAAGACAGGATAGCAGCTCTGCCTTCTCCCTCTATGTCCCACTTGATCTCACCTAAAGATTTTTACATGTCTACATGTAAAATAATCTTGTATATGCTTGCATGAACCAGCGGCCTTGGAATTAACTCAGTCATCGTTGGTGAAGGTACAGTCAAAAGATTAGAAGGAATTGTGGTTGGCTTCCCAAAGGGCGCGTGGGTTGAAGGCTTTGGTCTTTAGGCAGCGCTGGTCTAGTACATCCATTTACCTAAGGCTTGAGCAAGGCTTTTTTAATAAAGAAGAATACTGTGATATTTTGTGAAATGTCAAGCGATTATTTTGTAAACTCTTCAGCAAAAATTGAATATCAGTGGCTTAGCTGAACTAAAAAAAAATGAGAGAATCTAATCTTTGCCATAAATGAGAGAAAAGCCTGAATAACTCTGTGGGCCCAGATCTCCAATTCATTGTAGGAGCACGTCGCAAAGCTTCCCTGCGAGCAGCGTTGCGCTGAACAGGGCACTTGAAGTCACCCCTACATCCGTCTGTGCTCCATGCTCGAGCCTGGGTAATGATGCTCAAAAAATGAAATTGTTCCATATATATGATAATATTAAAATCAAGACAATGTTAGTATGTAACGTAGTGCAACTGGCAAATTTGGGTTTGCTGGTTAGCTCTATGTGTGGGGCACAGATACCTATTACAATCTGTGAAGAAGTGATAGTTAAAATGGGAGTAGGTTTGAATATAGTATACTCGTGTCACTTTTTTTTTTTTTTTAAAGTAATTGCAGGATTCTTGCCTGTGCTGTGACTTTAGTCAGGGGCTTGGATTATTTATTTTTTTCCTCTTGTAGAAAAAAAGATGAGATTTCCCTGAGGTAGGCAAGGCCAAAATATTGGTTATTCTAAAATGAGAATCTAACAATGTTCATATCTCAGCAGATATGACTAAGCCATTAAAATTACTGCTTGGATAGAGAATTTGGCCTAAAGGAAAACACAATGTCTGGACCTGGTCCTTCACCAAAACTCTAGGTACCTCATATTTTGGATTGCCAGATCATAATTTCTGTCTCTGCCACCCTGGAAAGCAGCGGTTCGACACTCCTGGCTCCTGCCCGCCCTTCTCCTCACTCCAGCCCCGGGGAGATGGAGGATGGCGATGATGGAGATTAAATTTAGCTTTTCCGATCCCAAATCAATTTTAGTGTGAGGCTGCATCGGGATGACTCAGGAGTAAGGAACCAGTCAGGGTGGGTGGGGAGAGCACAGGCTTCCGTATTTTAGCTGTGCAACTCTGTTATGGCTTGTGTCCATCAACCCATGGTTGTAAAAATTTGCCATCAATCTCCGCTATAGTCTGGAATTAACAACGGCGCAGTGAACTATTGCAATGTGAGCATTTAGCGTAATCCGGGATGAATCTGCCTACATGTCCGCAGCTACACCTATTTGCACACATTGGTTTTCTTCAGTTAGAATGCCCCAAAATATTAAGTCTCAGATAAATAATGAAATGAGTGGTGTTCAGTTCATTTTAAAAAAACTCCGGAAATAAGAAAAATGCCTAGTATCTTATGCATCTGATTATAAATGTTGTCAAAGCAGTAAATGTATGTTTATAAATAAATATATGAAAATATTTTATTTGTAGGTTTATATTACAAATTATGTTCATATTACATATGTCTCTCTGTAGACATTTGCTGTAAATACTGGATCAGGTGCAGGGAGGTCAGCTACAGGGAAATTATTTGCAAATGATTTCAATTTGTTTGTGCCATATGAGAAAAGCACACTCTTTTCCTTACAGCTGCTGCTTGCTGTGTTTTTGTATTGACTCGCCTCTCGTACCTTGAAACGCGCTGACGATAAAGACAAATGAGCAAATAAAATACTTTGTGAAATATTCTGCAGGAGATTTGTCGCAGGGTGTACTGACTTTCTGACCAGTCTAGACACTCTTTGAGGGCTAGTGCTTGACAGGCCCATCATTGTCTGTTAGTGTAAATTTTAATTTAGTGGATTTAATTTGTGTTGTTAAGTGGCAAGAATGTGTGTTATTGGACTAATTACTGTAAAGCTATTTAATTATTGATTTCCCCAACATAGCGGGCTTGACATTTTACCAGATATAATGAAGGAAAAGACGCATATTAACAGGATGGATATGGAACAAACAAGCATTTTCAATAGAGACTTAATTTATTTTAATAGATATACAGTAATTACCTAGGAAGTAAGACTGTTTTCTTCATCGTGACATTAATGATTCAGATGAAGTGACAGAGGGGTAATGTATAGGTATATTATGACTGTGTT
This sequence comes from Dromas ardeola, assembly GCA_013398915.1. Taxonomy (NCBI): domain Eukaryota; kingdom Metazoa; phylum Chordata; class Aves; order Charadriiformes; family Dromadidae; genus Dromas; species Dromas ardeola. The sequence goes on along the minus strand of VYZM01016499.1, from coordinate 156,068 downwards.
TAGAACACCAGGGTTGGCTTATGAGAGTCTGGAGGACACCAGCGTTGGCTTTAAAGATGCATAAAACCTCCAGATTTACTCATCTTTTTTCTTTACCGCCGAACAGGGTTCGGTAATAACATGTATTTGCTTTCCCCGCATCCCTCTCATCTTTTAATGATTTCTCCATCTCCATTTGAAGTACCTAGGAGAACAGGAATCGACTTTGCTCCTAGTTGGAGAGTGCGGGGCGGGTGGGATGCGGCTGGTCTGACAGGGCTGTGTCGGAAGCGGCTGGCAGCCCCCCTGCCTTTCTCTCGCTTTCATCACCGTGAGGGAGACCCCGTGCCCTAAACGCACCCTCTGCAATGTGCTTGGCTTGGAAAGCTGAAGGCTTGAGGCAGCCTTGCCGGGGTTTGAATGCGTGATTTCAGGGATCCCCACCCGTTTTAAACTTGCTTTGTGGGCTGGAGCTCACTCTTTTCACACAAGCACCTGTGTTGTAGTTCAGTAATTCAGCCACATCTCTCCTGAATGAGGTAAAAAATAGGTGTCCCTTCTTCTCGGGAGAACAGTAGTCCACCAAACCCAGACGCAAACACAGAATGAAGACTTTCCTGTGCTGGAGAGTCCTATATCTCTGTTTATGAGCATCCTGGGTCTGTTACCTGAGGTCACCATTAAGGAGAACTTGAATTGCTGCAGATGCTGCGTTTTTCCTCATTTTTCTTTTAATATGCTTTTGTAACTTCCCGTTTCTTGATGGGCAATTATACTGTGGCTGATTTCCCTAATGCTGGCCCGGCCTGTAGGGCCCATGGAGCCCACAGCTGCAGCACAACCCGGGTCAGCTCTGGGCTCTGGCGCAGGGAAGGAGCTGAGCTAACACAGCGCCCACATCCCCCCGCACCCGGGCCTGGGGGCTCATCCCACGGGCTCCAGTATGGTCCCAAATTCACATCACCCACTTTAAAAGCAGCGGGAGCGTGTTGTTATGGAGAAGTGTTGTACTTGCTTTGAAGCAGGTTTTAGTTCCATGATAGGCCACAGATAAGGGCACAGAAGGATGCTCTTAAGGGCTAAGGTTTACCTAGGATTTGAGAATTTTTAAACTATTAGGATGTATTCATGTCCAGGGAGAGTAAAGATGCCTGTAATTACTGTGATTTCCTCTACAGCTGACGATATCATATAAAAGGCAAACCCAGGTGCCTGCAAAGAAAAAAAAAAAAAGCAAAGAGCAATAACAAGGAGACATAACTTCTGATAACTGTTGATTACTGCCTGGTTCCAAAATACAAGTTCATCCAAGCGACTGGGGCTATGGGGCTTCTCTGCTTAGTGAACAGTGCCTGCATCATGTGCATTTTATCATAGCAACGCTAGGCTTTGAAAGAGTTTGGATTTTTTTGTTGGGAAGCTGTGGGTAGTCTGTCTCATTTACCCAAAGTAGGTAAGCTCTAGGAGCTGAAGGAACGTTACTGAGTTGATATCATGCCATATGGTAACGTCTTTAAATGGTTTGTTTGAGAGAGACACCTGAAGTTTCAATAAGTCTGTCCCTTGCTTGAATTTTACAGCTATGAAAAGTAAACAGGCTGCACAGAGGCAAAGGAAGTCGTGGTGGATAAAAGAGAAATAAGACAACTCCTGCTTCGGTGGTGTTTCTGCCCCATTGCCGTCCGTGCATCAGGTCGGGATCCGAGCGCGTGCAGAGCTCCTCGTGGGGCCGGCCATGCTGTCTGTAGCCCAGCGGGGAGCTGGCAGTGGGGTTGCAGCCTCCTTTCACATACACACCCGCAATTTCTGCTGGTGTTCAGAACTGCGTAGGTTAACGTTAGGAAATGTGTAACAAGCTACGGTAGGATTGCCGGCTTCTGCAGTTTGCGTGGAAGTGAAATGGAAGATCTGCTGCCTCTGGTTTAAGCCCTGACTGAGGGAGGCTGATAGTGAAAACTGCTATTATTGTACGGTGCGTGGTACATATAAAGAAATAAAAGGCCAGATTGTAGCTCGGCAAGTTTTACTTTATTCCTTCAAAGCCAGCTACCCAGATTGTACGTATTACCAAGGGAGACAGCAGGCTGCGTGCAGCTGCTGTGCCGTTCGCAGCCGGATTTGTAGCCCGCGCTCTGCAGGGAATACCCTGCAGGGAATACCCTGCAGAAGGTCTCCGCTTTGGACGGAGATCTCACCTTTCAAACCAAAGGGAAAACCCTTTTGGCCAGCGCAGCCTCTTGTGACAGCCATTTTGCATCCCTGACAGCTGAAAAAGCATCGTTTTTCCCCACGTCTGTCTCGTGATGGATCAGTTCCCCGATGCCGTTGGCTGCGCTCCGCGTCTGGGCTCGCTGGGGAGGGTGGTGAGGTGAATGGTGAGAGACTTGCAAAACACTGCCACCAAACGTGAAAAATGGCCTTTCAGCAGGGCCGGGCTTTGGGACCAACCTCCGAGTGTCCCTGTGAGCTGCGGGGGCTGCGGGCAGGAGCCACAGCTCTCCCTGCAGCCTGCCTCGGGGTAAGCCAAAGCCAGCTGGTGGCCCGGCAAGCGTGGCGGTCATCGTGGTGGCCGAGAGGGAGAAATGGTGGAAACGGTGGGTTTGTTACTGCCACCCTCGGCTTTCCTCAGCGATGTTCAGGCTCTCGGTCCTTTTTGTTTCCCAGACTAGTGGGAAGTGTCATTAAATCTATTTGTTTTCCTCAGGAAAACCCCTTAAAGGCAAAGACGTTTTGTTTCATTGAATACGCATTCGTATCATTTTACTGTGCTTTGTGTTAGGCTTGCCTTGCAAAGTAACCCGGCCCAGGCGCTGAACGCACATAGTGTGGCTGTGCAGAATTCTCTGTACGGGCTGGGCCTTGTCCAGGCCTCTGTACGGGCCTTGTCCTCTGGGCCCCACACCCCAGTGGTTCAGGAAGTCCAGTACGTGACCAAAATAGTGACTAGCTCAGCAATAACTCCTGTAAGACACAAAGTCAAATAGTCGGCAGACTCCTGAAGGACTGGTGTTAATGGCACAACTGTCTTGTGAAGAGTAGAAACAAGGAGGACGGGGACACTCGGCACCATTAGGCGTGTGATGCAAGTCCAGGGCCTGTCCTGTCAGTGTCCCGGCTTGTCAACAGCAAACTGACGAACAGTAATGCCCTGGATATCGCATACACACAGTAAAGCTTAATTTATATTCTCTTCTTTCCAGTCATGAATATTTTAAAACATTTACGTTGGCCATTTCATATTGTACTTTTACTAATAATGTGATGGTATCATTCTGGCTGCAGTAGTGACACTACTAGAATGGCGACTAGGGTCTCTAAATTTAATTAGATGATGATTTGTTTTCCAACCTATAAATTATGAGCTAGTAAAAGTTGAAGAAACTTAATGTAAATATTAATTTGTAAACAACAAATCCTTAGTTCCTACAAATCTGCCTAAAGCTGTATCCACAGAAGTTGCTGAGAATAAGGGCTAAATAAGGTATTACAGTATCCATTGGATTCGTGCTCAGCAGGTGGCTGTTGGTCAACTTATGGGACTACAGATACACTCATAAAATTTCCTCTAATTTCTGTGCAACCTAAATTGAAAAACTGTGTGATTACAAAGATTAAAAATCTCTATTCATGAAGAACAGAAATGTTTTGAATAAACATCTTTTTGGAGTAATGCTAGATCTTACAAGTAGAGAAAAAGTAAATTTTATCATTGCAAAGAACTTGACAATACTGTTACACTACCTGCACCGCCTGCTTTGTATATACTTGGGAAATATTAGGAAAAGCCAAGTGTCTTACTCTTTGTGAACCCAAGTCTGCAGTACTCAAAATAATTGAAAAACTAGGAATCCAAATCTCTTGTATCTTGCCATCTGAGTGAATGCCATTTTTTTGCAAAATTCTAACTTTTACTTGACTAGGAAAGCTATCTCAGCACCGCGGCTGAATTTCACAGTGGTGCTCAAGATAGTATACTTCTGTGGAAAAGTAATTCCACATTTTTAGGAGGAAGATGTAGACATATTGCAAAAGTTTCCTCTATTTTGAAACTTTCTAGTAATTTGAGAGCTTATCTTTGCATGTAAAATGAGCAATCCTTGCTGGATTTATTAATGTTACCTAGAATGGAAGCAGATTTTGTAATGTGGTACGCTTGTGTGTAATATACTGCATACAAAACTTCAGCTGTAGTTCCTGTAAATTATTAACAAGAAATCCATGAGAGAAAATATATAGAAACCTTCTTTTGTAAATTAGTATCCTCAGATTGTTTCCAGTTGTGCCTTACCTTTTCCTTGATCTGTCTTAGTGTCACTGATTTAACAGGCACGGAGGGCCAGATTCTCACAGTTCATTTTGCCCAGTTAAAGACAGTTTTTTAAAAGGTTTCCTATTTAGGCAAGCTATGGAAGACAAAATTTAATTTTGGGATTCATGTGTATGTATTGCATTACTGCCATTATTTCTATAGGCAAACTTCTTGATTATTTTTTAATTAGGGTACAGACTGGGTCTTCTTGCAGGTTAATGCATTTATGGCATAATGGATATATATGAAGAAGGAGGGAAAGATGTATATGTACTCTTAAAAAAAAATTAGATTTCTGGTCTTACTTTTTGCAGTTGTGTACTAAGTTTTTGGGCGCTCTGATGTACGTAAATTGTCAACAGGAAACATTTGAGCTTTGAAGGTTGAGGCTGGGGCTACTGCAATTGTTCAGTCTATTCTCATAACAAAATCTTATCCACTTGCTCAGTCTTAAAGATCTCAGACTCCTTCCTTCCTTCCTTCCTTAGCAGGCAAGGAAATGTGTTTGAAATGGTAAACAGTATTCTTTGAGGACATTTTTTTCCTCAAATGAGACTTGTAATGTTCTTTAAGCCCTACAATTTTCAAATTGCTCCTACAATTTATTCATTAGAAGTTCTGCTTGGTCTTTTTGAACTTTGGGTCACCAGACTGCACCAGCTTTCTGTTAAATAATTTAAATGTTATTTAAACAGAAGACAAAGACAGTTGAATGGCTTGGTTAGAAAAATCTTGCGAAAAGGCAGTGTAATGCACTTAAGAAACTCTGTAACAATAATCACTTTAACGAGCAATCAAATATGCATTCTTAAAGTCTCAAGCAGTTAAAAAAAATCTGCCATTTTGAGGGTGACATATCTCCTTTCTGTTTTGACATTCATCTGCATTAGTGTACACTTGTTACACTTGTGTATCTAAATCCCGCTTGTCAGATATTCCGGAATCTACTTACACTTTCACCCAGGGCTCAAGTTGCACCACTCTCAAACCACTTAACACATTTCAAGTGCCTAAGTGCTAACAAAGTCTTCCCTCCATCACAGAAAGTGCTGCTATTATAGCTCCCCAAAAGTAGTTTTAGGCATGCAATGGACAATTAATAAACTTGAATGCTAATAATAACGAAATAATGCGGCTAAAAGCAAGGTGGGGCTGAAAAGGGGTCTTTCATTAGAATTCACTTAAAACACTTACAATCCACTTTTCACAGTAACTACCCTGGCCGCAGAGAATAATGTTTTCAAATCTACTTTACGATCTTAAACTTTTCGTCTCATTTTGGATTTCTGTCTGAGTTCTTCATCTTTCTGTAGGTTTACCCTGGAGGTTATTTGTATTTCTTATCTTGATGGGATAAAAGGGGGTGTACCACATTCCTAAGTGCTGAATTTTTTTTTTAAGGGAAGGAGCACAACCGACCTTCAGCCGTAGCCCAGCTCCGTCTCTCTTCCATAACGCTGGAGATGTGATTTCCAGCTAGCACGTGCACTCCCAAACTTTTCAGCCGCTTTAGCACCAAACATTAACAACTCTCAATATAATGGCAGCTGGGAGTGTTTATCTACTGCAAGATCAAGCTGTTTGGAGTGAATTCTGAAAATAGTTAATTCTGTAATTAAGCATTTGCTTACAGTCCAGTGGCTTTAAAGACCCTCAGTGCTTAGCTCAGGAATATGCTAAAGTGCTCTCCTGAACTAGAGCCAGAATTTGTACCCAAAACCCCTTGTTCCTCTTGCCCCAAGGTTGTATATGGAAATGTTCTCTGATTGACAGCATATCACTAATTTAATTGTCTTGCTGAGTCTGTTGGTTGGACATACATAGCGGTCAAAAGGATACATACACCTGAAAGATGCCATCTCCTTTTCTCCAAGAAGAATAGTGCTGCCTTCGAGATGTACAGTAACCTGATATTGATTTGAATGAGTGGCATTAGACTTTCACGATACTTTTAACAGGATGGGCAGATTAGCCCTTCTCAGGAGCTTGCCAGTGATGATTAGGAGGGATACGTGTAACAGGGTAATGAAAGGTTGTTTAGAACATTTGCTTAACACCTGAATTCAGTGACCTTAAGATGTGCCTGCTAAAAATGTGATTATCTTTCCTTCCAATTTGTGCTTATAGATGGGGTTTTTTTATTATGTGCTTGCTTTTGCATTTAGGATGTATTTTGTTTGCACTACAGCTAGAATCCCTGTCAGTGAAAACACTGGGTCCGGCACAGTATGAAGGAACAAGATACACAATCCTTTCCATTATTCATAAAGGCAGTATACATGGGACCTAAACAGACACTCCACTTAAGAAATGAGAGATTTATGTGGATGACCCGATTCATTAATCGTTCAGAACATCTGAATATATTTATCCCAGAGGGGCTAACTCAAGATTTAATATTTTGTCTTATTTTATATCATGTCATTATGTTTCTTATGTGTCGTGCATCTCCTTTGGAACATAAATTGCTGTCAGTAAATTAATAACTCGCATTGAGGCACCCCAGTATATGAATCCGGTCTTTCACCAGTATAGCCAGATTATTTTCATTGATGTTAAAAACTGATATGAAACAGAAATGAAGGCGTGGTAAATCTGATTAAGGGCTTCTTTATGGAAATGTGCTTATGCTACTAAAACTCCCATATGTCTGTAAAAATTGTCATAAAAACAGCTAGGGAAATGTATTTTGTGTAAGGCCTGTTTGTGTGTTAAACTTCAAACACCTGTGTTTCTCATATTTATTAATTCTATCGTACGTTTTTTTACTTAATAGTAACTGCCATGTAGGCAACATATTGTTCATTGCGTATATTCTTAAGGTCTCACTGTAAACCACAATTAGTGGATAAATTCTGAATTTAAACTGATTCTCATGCTTAGCTTAAGCAAGAGTTTGCTTTTATTTCCATTGGATATGCACCAAGACGTTTAAGGTATTCACCACAGCAAATGAGAAAAGAATTTAGCGTTGATGGTGCTTTTAGCCTTTCTTTTCAAGTAAATGTTCCAGAGAAGTAAGTTACCCTCAGTGATTTTGGTCCAGGTGTAAGATAATGAGTATATTTTTTTAAAGTTGTTTCCTTCAACTTTATTGACTTCTTTGGGGTCTTTTGGAAGAGTGATGTGCTGCTCAGCAAAAATACCAAAATGGTGTGCGTAAAAATGACTTGCTAGCTCCCTTTGAAGGGTTTAATCCAAAATCCATTCTGGTGATGAAATTTTTTTAAAGTTTCTTACCTGATTGATAGCTAGACATCCTGTGCATGTAAACTGTGGTGGTTGCTTTTGATTACAGTGAGAGGCATCATCAGTTAGTCTCTTTGATAGAGATACGTTTTGAAAGTCTGGATTGGGAAAAATGTGGTTGACGTAGCGTAACTTGCTTTTATCATTCACAGAAGCAATTCAGATGTTATTATAAGGTAGCTATTGCATTTCTGAGCTATACTTTCCTGCAGCACTTGTCCCAGTGGTGGATCCAGAGGCTGCTAAGAGTGGCCTGAGGAGCATGTGCAGTGATTCTTTGGGTCATGCTCTTCAGAGAGAAGGCAGAAGCTTCAGCCTGATCCTGACAGTTCATTTCAACCTCAGATCCATGAGGTTGAATTTGGAGCAGAGTTTGGTGTTCCTCTTTGAACAAAGAAAAAGGAATCTGGTGGGTTTGAGTTTGGGAACAGCGGTGCTTTTATCAACTTACAAAAGACCCCCAAAAAAAGGTCAAGACCCCTTTCAGCTTGCTTACAAAAGTGGAAGCTCTTCTCATTAGGTAATGCTAACAGATCGCATGTGGTGACCTGTGGGACAGTCCTTCTCCAAACAAGCCATGAGATGAAACTGTTAAAGGTGAGATGTAACCAGCTCTGGGCAGCGGGCAGCCTTCCAGAGCCACCACATCCCCGCTCTCGTACTGCTTCTGTTTTCTGCCTCGCTTTTGATAGAGATGAGCGTGGAGTTTAATTCCCATGTTTCTTCCTGCGTTAAATTATTTGTTAAATGTTAAGATATCAGTGTTCTTGCCTGATAGCAAGATGGTGAATAGAAGTTATATTTTCAGTTGGCAGCCACAGAAATACATTTACTGTTCAAAAAATGTAGTTAGCTCCAGTGCTGTTCAGTGCAGTGACCCAGCAGTGGTTGGGACGAGGCAGAAGTAGATGGGACTGGTTTTGTTTAAAGGTTAAGTGCCAGCCTTCACTGTGTTGTCTGTTGTTCTTACAGACTTTTGCACAGAATGAAAGCTGTCTGCTCTGAGCAAGTAGAACAAATGCTGCGTGAATTTAATTCATTCTGCAAAGCATATATAGTAAAACACATTTGTTTACTTCATGCTGTGGAATGGGGCCTTTAAGTCTGTTTCTAATTTATTCCAAGTTAGAAATATGAGGTAAACGCAGAAATCATGCATTAATAAAATCTCTTTATGTTCCCAGCTGGCATGAGAAATAACAGTTGTGGTTCACTGAAAATGACTTTGGGCCAACACTTTTGATGTGATTTTAGGTTTTATTTTCAGCCATGCAAGAACTCTCCTGCGATGCTTTCTTTTTAGTGTTTTATGAGCAGTTAGTGTTTTTGTGTGTCACTGAAGAATGAGTAAAAAAAAAAACCTCCAAATTTTATTTTTCTATGGTTTTGTCAGAAAAGAGCATTAGAAGAAAAGCCAGGTCTGTCCAATGTTTATCACCAGCGGAAGGGCTAGTAAAAAAAAAAATAAAATGAAAGCACACATTTGCAAGTAGTTATTTACGGAGCAGGGAACGTTAGTGAATTATTTGGTTCTATATAACAGCAAAATTTAGCGGTCAAGGAATAGCTTTTATTTCTGAGCTCCTTACTTCTGTGCTGAACATCAGCCTTGTTTCTGTTACCATTTCCCCTTCATTTGCCACCCTCTCCTTAGCACGTGTATCCTTCCGCTTCTTTTTTTCTCCATCTTTTTCTCTCTGTGCCCTTTCCTGATTTCTAGTGTTGCCTAGCATCTTTATTTCGCCACTTTTTACATTTTTCCTCTTCTGAAACCTGCCTGTACCATGAATTCTGGCAGTTTCATGACTACCCTATTTGGAAATTAGCATTGCCAGAAAGAAAGATGATCTGCTTTACGCTGTAACTCGACAGTGTTCCTGTATTTGTATTTTTAACAGAAACTGTTATGCCTTGTCAATTTGTATCACATTTTGCAAATGAACTTGTTCGTATTGTGGAATATAGAAGAAAAGAGGTGCATGATTAGTATGCAAATTGACCTCTGAAATAGGAAAATGTACAAGACCAGAGTCTCATTTTCAATAAATTGTCATATTTCCACTGGAAATACAGAACATTAGTCAGGAAAAGAGACAGTTCCATGCTAAAGAGAGACTATTACCTAGTAATTAAAACGTTCAATAGTTTTTTACTTTAACCTGATATACAGGCTGGGGTTTTTGTATATGGTAGAGCAAGATATTTGTTGGAAAGTCTATTTTGCTTTATCTTATTGCTCCTTAAATAAATTATGTTGTCATTTTCTTCTGTATTGTTGGAACACTGACATTGGCACTTAGTACATCCCCCATCAAAAGCTCTTCAAAGGCACAAGGTGAAGCCCATTGACTTCAGCTTGGTGTGACTTGTTTTTTTAATTTTACCTCCTGAAGGAGGAAGCTTTCCTGAATCAGCATCTGCAATGCTGTCCTTACAACCACCGAGCCTGAGCCTATATGGCTAATGATAGGGTAGTCCTTCCGAAAGTAATTCTCAAACACACTGTCATACTCATCTCTAAAGTCAGAGCCATTCTGGAGTCAAGGGTGGTTTGCTCCCCGAGCATTTCATTCTGCTGCCACAGCTGTTAATGGCACGGATAGTTATTTGTCTTACTGACTGTCAAGTTAACCATCATTATTTGAAAACATTGTCTGACATCAGCTGCGTGATCTGTAGTATCTTCTTAAATATCTGTCTACAATCCTTTTGCACTATTTAACTTGAAAATGCAATCTGTGTATCAAAATAGGATTTCTTATGGGGCGATCAGTGAATCATGCTTTTGTTGTACTTCAACATATCATGACAGAGGGCAAGATTTTAAAAATAGCTCAGGATTGGTCTACCTTTGCTGTCAGTGATGAAACGCCCCTTTTTTTTCCAAGCACTTCCAGAAATGCCATACATCTGAGCCAATACTGTTAATGAATGCCAGCAAGTTCCACCCAGAATAGTTATTCCTTGTGCTATTTTATTACTGGATGCAGTAAGGGAGACGTTTTTCCCCAGTAAAGGAAATTCCGATACATATAAGTTCAAGTCTTTTGGGAAAATGATTTGCTGGGGAAAAAAATCTTCTCATATTTGATAAATATGCACTGCATTTAATTCTCATTCAGCAAAATAACATAATAACTTTTTCTTTCTTGCTCTTATATGGAATCACACTGGACTACCTATCAACATTTAAAAATGTCACTTGAATTCTACAAACGTTTCTCAGTGTTCAATAAGGCTGGAACTTTTCTTATGTATTGATGGCAGTTCTCTCCAGCTTTACTCCAGACTTTTTGCACAGCCTTGCCAAGTGGCCTTATCTTTCTCCATCACAAATTTCCCATATGTAAAATGAATAGAATAATTCTTACCCCCGGGGATCCTTGTGGCTTAGTTCATTAATGTGTATAAAGCACTAAATAGAACAAGGCACTACAGAAGTTTAGAATATCGCTATTGATATAGCTGTGAGTCTATAGGCATTCAGTTATTACAGACCAGAGGATGACAGGATTCACATCAAAGCCACAGTGCAAATTTGTATAAATGTGATCTACATCTGGAGTGGGAACCAATTCATACGTTACGTTCCCCACAGAAATATTTACTCAGCTGCAGAATATGTATTGTTTTAGCGAACATCGAAAATGATGGGAGTTTAAGACACGGTACTGGCAGTAACCTAATTAACTCACTCTTGATCAAATATTTCAGATGCCGGAATCAAAATAATTACATCTGCAGTCCCAACTGAAGACAATACGCTGGGAAATAACATAAGGGTCAGTTCTTGGACTAGTGTTAAATAGCACAGATTTGTTGATTTTGGTGGAGCCACGGTGATTAACTGCAGATGAGGGTCTGGCCTGCACTGTTTCAGCTGGAAGCTAAAAGAGAGTTGGGCTTTCAAAAAACAAGGGTATCGTATAGTTGAGCGAAGTCTTTAAAGTTGTACACTTCATTGGCACTGAGTTTTGCAGAACACAACTGTCCTGGAGGAGAAATTCTGATTGTGAAGTGTCGGTGAAATACTGTGTGTGTCTGTCATCTTGTCCTCTAGGTCGATTAGACTTGGAATGTATCTAGCAGCATATGCTGTTAATTACTCTCTCTATTTATTCATCTTCAACGTATATGGTGGGTTTTAATGCTTTAGTTGCTTGCTTTTCTTTTAACAAATTTAGCGTAATATGCTATCAATTATTGAGTGCATTACGTTTATCTTGCAAGATACACTTAATCTAATGCTAAAGTAGGCCAGAAGCTGATTTGATTGAGAGCAAAAAATCTGCAACATCTACCCAGGGCATGATGGGGATTCCTGATGTCTCAGGCTCCTTGACAGTGAACTTCAGAAAACAAAGCAGAAAGAGGATAAAATCCTGGATATAGGTCAAGAATTTATAACGCTTAAATGCTTTTAAAAAATTGCTCCAAATGGCTTTATTTTTTTTAAACAGCACTTGTTCAAAGTGTTGGTTAGGGAGCGATCACCGTGGATGATTAAGGAACAGATTTGAGAGTACTCAACATCGATGAAACTTTCTGTCATTGTGAAAGCTGAGTCATGGCTTCATAACTTACTTGCTCACTTAACATTCAGTGTGAAAGCCTCAAATGTCGACTCCAAACTTCTAGACCTTCTGGACCTTTGTTTGTCAGAACATAAGAGCTTCAGAAATACCAATAGCACATTTTGATTGTTTCATTGTGTTGGACTGCCATCTCTCATCTCCTTGATTCAGTCTTTGGCTGTTCTTGCTTATTCAGGTTATTGATTTGTTTGTGCAAGCGTGATATTTTATAGTATTACTTCACACTATTAAAGGACTTTATATCTCTTGAATATTAAATGATTTACTTCAAAGTCAATCGAATTGCTGTTATGAGAGTTAGCAGATAAAGAGAGGGACCCTTAAGGACTCGTTTCCCCAAGAATGATTTAGTGGCAGACTCCAGCACTCTCTTGGCTGTGGGCTCTGAATCGCATGCTTCGTTGCCTGTCATCGTTTCAAACGCTCCCCCCCCCATTCAGCATTTTGGTTTATTTTTTTCATTTTTGCATTTCATTATGTATTTGCCGACTAGAAGGGGTGCTGAGAAAACACCTCAGCGTTTTCTGTTATTTTATGATGTTATAATATTTGTCACGCCTCTTCCAGTGGCGGTCCTTTCAGACACCTCCTTATTGCTCTCTTCCTTTCGAAGGAAGAAAGGACTAGGGACTTTTTAACTGCTACCGAAGTGTCCCGTAGACAAAGGTGTTAATAGTGCGTTTCGTTCCTTTTTTTTCCTGTAAAGTATACTCAGGAATGTGGACCAGCTGGTAAAATAAACAGCCCCTGTGTACTTCGACTTAGGATGTGATAACATCAAAGGGTAATTTATGGTTCTGTTTGCCAGGTGTCAGTTTGTTCAGAGGGCTAATTGAAGTTGTATGGGAATATATGTTGGTTCAACAGTGGAAGGATCAATGAATTGATTTATTGTAAATTGCTGTCAACAATTTAGCCTTTTGCAGCACTTAGCAGGCAGATTGTATGTGTAGTGGTGCATGAATGAGCACTGGAGATTCATATGGACTAGCGATGCTGCTAATTCTTTCAGTGTTTTAAAACAGATTCTGCTTTTGGTATGGTCTTTTCGTATTTCTTGCCTATCAGGATTCAGATACCGCATAGAAATTGTTAAAATCCGGAATGTGGTGGCTCATGCTGTGGCGATACTATTCTCAATGGTCCGCCCAGGCCCGGAGAAGAGCCTTTGTATGCAAAAGAAGTGTGGCTTTTTTGTACCCTGGAGTGCCTTGGTTATTAATTCTGTTGTGGCAATAGGCATGTGAATGGGCAAATAAAGACGTTTGCTTGTTTTCAAGCCTCCCATTCTTCCCTTGTGGCCACAGTGCTGTTCAGTGCTGATGTAAAAAGCTGTTTTCTCCAATGGTTCAACATAGGCACCCTACACCGCGGTGTGTGGTGGACATGCAGGAGGTTGTAGAGGGGGATTGCTAGGCAACTGAGGGACTGGGTACGATGGCCCAAAGAGAAGGATGTAGGACTGAGCTCCTTGTATCCACCGCAGGCCACAGAGTTGGCTGTCGGCATCTCGGCGAAGGCGGTGGGAAGACGGGGCTGTTCCCAGGACTGCTGCCGTTCACGGCAACAGCCACACCATGGCATTGGCCACGCAATCCCAAGTCTTGGCTGTTTGCAGCTGAGTCTTCCTGTGCTGAGCTTGCTATGGTGCCTCAGTTTGTATTTAACACGTCTACATACATAGGCTGGCAGTGAGTATACCTGCAACCAGAGGTGTGTGCATCTGTGAACATGGCAGGCTTTCCTCTATTTTAGGAATACTTAAATGCACATAAATTATGTATTTCTTCTAATTAATGCATCATTTAATACATCTTTTCAATATTTACTGTGTATTAATCTGTTGTTTTAATGCATTTCCGATCAACATATCTTCTACAGTTGGTCTCCGGTGGCTACTCTGTGCATACCCAATTATCACATTTCCTGGAATGAAATAATTATTGAAATATATTTCTTTTAATGCGTGCCTCTCCTTTCACCTCTTTTTTCCAGCTGCACCAACAATAGGACTTGTTATTATACCAAAATATATTGACCTTCTTGTCATTGTGTTTTTGCATCTCCCTCCCTGATTACACCTAAGCACTACAGCTGGATATCCATATTCATGTTGCTCTACCACAGAAAAAAATAGTCCATCTGCATAGACTTAGACGTCCATTTCCACCTGAAAAAAGAGAGCTTTTCCCCATCCATCAAACTGGGAATGTACTTTCCAAACCAGGAGTGCATCAGTGACACACACTGCGGTGGTGTTCTGGGTGTGCCGTTTTAACATCCTGGGATGAATGCAGTGTGAAAAGAAAAGTCAGAGAACAGAATCTGGGAGAATTAAAGACAATAAACAGCCTGTAATTCCAAGGAAATGAAGATTCAAAGAGATGAGGTGACATATATGGCCACGCAATGAGCAGTAAGAGAGACTTGAAATGTTGCATTATGCCAACAGAATTTAATTAATTATACGAGGGATGGATCATCCTGATAAGCTGTTCACAGTACAAAATAAATAATGAAGCGTCTGTAATTAAAAATAGTGCTCAAAATTAACTGACCTGCATTTCTGATGCATTTCTTATACTTGCACTAACCATGAAATATTCTGCCTCTTTGCCATGTGCCTGTTAAAAGCTCTTCATGCCAGGAGAGGAGCTGGAAAAACGAAAGCCAGGCTGCCCTAGGGAAAGTTTCCACTAACTTTTGGGAAGTGGGAGTGTGTTTGCTCCATTCTGGAACTGGCCAGAGGAGCGCAGACTTGGGAGTCTGACGAGGAGGAAGGACTGACTTTTCCTATGTTTCTTCTGAGGCAGTGGGGTGAAGCCGTGGAGGTGTGACGCTGCTGCTCCTCTGACTGTAAAAAATCAGTGCGAACCAGGGATGGAAAGAATAAGCCACTTCTCCTCCCTCAAAAAAAGCCCTGTGGAGCTCACACTGCAAAGCCTGGCTGCCTCTGTTTATGTCTAGAGCTTGGAGTGCATTGGCAAAGTTTTCAAATGTCCCTGGGTGATTTGGTGTCTAAACCCAGCTGAAAGCAAGCGGAGCCAAAAGGCTGAAGTTGCCTGGGCACTTCTGAAAATGTTATCCTGTAACATTATCCTCAAAGATCAAAACACCAAATTGGATACACTGGCTTAAATGAAATGAGCGCTGCGTGCCAATCTTTTATCAGTCACTTTGCTCCAGGGCATCATCTGTTGTGGTCAGAAGAAATCTTTCTTATTTTCCCATGCTGTAAATTGTACAGTAAGGGTCAAAATCTGGTCTAGAGCTCACCACTGTCTTGGTTTCAGCTGAGTTGATTAGTATGTGAATTAATCTTGCTAGCAGCAAAATGTAATCTAACTTGTTCTGAAGCGTCTGGCACTGACAAGGGTACTGGACCCCTCGGTCTATCCTAACATAGCAATTCCTGGGTTTCAGAACTGAAGCTAACATACTTCGGATGTGAGCCCGTGGTCAGTGGGCTTCTATTAGCAAGATTGCTGCTAAACGCAGAAATGCTTTAATTCAAAAATTGTTCTGTGCTAAACTCTGGGCATTTAAGAATTCGGAGTTTGGTATTTTACTATCATTAACTCGTACATGTATGTCTCGTTGCAAAGCCACATGTAGCTGTGTATTGGGAGATTTCCTGCTGCGCAAAGCTCTGCAAATATGATCTGAAACAAGAAAAAAGCTTTAATTCTGAATTTATTAGCTTAGGGCACCTCACCTTCCCTCTTGCATTTACCAGTGTTGCCCTTTGTCTTCTGTCTCTTCTCCAAACCTGCAGTCCGTAAGAGAAAGAAAATTCCTCTCCCTTTTCCTCAGCGGTCCAGCAGAGCAGAGGAGGTGGGAACAGAGAGCCCTGTGGGTGGTTGGCCAGATCAGAAAATGCAAAGTGAAGCCCCTTGGGCCCCCATGTATTTGGAGGGGAGGCATTATAACCCAGGATGGCTTTCTCTATTTGCTATTGAAAGTGGTCTTCAGCGTGTATAAATAAGTAATATTTGTCCTTACCATCTTAGCTTTTATTTTTTGTTCTTTCAGCTGCTGTTTTCTTTTTCATCCCTCTTTTGATCTATATTTATTTTCCTTTTGGCCCTCTCACCCCTTTGAAATGGGTGGCAAGCATTTTGTTTTGATGTACCCTCGTCTCTGTCCTCTTGTGGCTGGTACTTTTGGGGAAGGGAAGCGGAAGGGAAGCAAATCCTTCCTGGATGCCCTTGAAAAGACGACACAGGCAGGATGGGAGCTACACCTTGTCCCCTGCCACCAGCTCGGTAGATTAGGCCCTATACCTCCCTCTCTTCCAGCAGAAGCCACTGCTGCAGAGTATCTATGGTCTGGAGGCGTTGCCTTCGTGTCCCCAAGCACCTGCGGTGTCCAGCCGTGGCTTAAGGATGGGGAAAAATGGTTCCTGTCTTTGCAACACTTACAGTAATTTTGCCTTAGCTACAGGGGACCCCTTATTACTAATTTCCTTACATTGGCCGGTATTGCTTACAGCTCTTTATTAGGTATGGATGCGTACTTTTACAATATTAATGTGTTTGCGCCTAAGTTAATTAAGCATGACTTTCCTTAGTGTTTCTATAGGAAATGAACAAACCAGATTTTTTTCCTTTTTGCATGAATTTTACACCTGAAAGAGAAGTGCTGAATCAGAATCTACTGCAGTATGGATAGTTTATAGCAGCAAGGCAGAAATGTCTCATATAAATATACTTAACAACTGCCTCATATATCTGTAGAACTTTGGAAGGGTTCAGCTGATGTTTTATTTAGTAATGACATGATGAAAAAGCTTATAGAACATAAATAATGCTGAACACTTGGGCCCTGTAAAATGTCTCAGACTACTTGTCTTGAAAAGTGGACTTTTTAAACTGTTTTTGAGAACAACAAACTCCCTTTTTTTCCCCAAATTAAATTGAAGGGACTCCTCAAGAACAGTAGAGCATAGTGTACCTGTTATCGCATGCGCCAATGGTCTCGCCTCCGTGGGGTGTTGAGCACTGAGCCACTGTGTGCACCTGGGTGCAGGAGCGGGCACCCGCGCGGGGACCTTCGCCATCCTTCATCATTACTCCATAACAAGCAAAGAGGTTTGTTGGTTCGCGCCCGACACCTGACCTGCCGTGTCTGCGCCTTTGCTCTTGCGTACGTGTGAGACCACTTTCAGAATAAGCTGCACACACCTTCTACGGCGTTTTATTCTCCATATTATAGAGCAGTTAAATGCTGCCTTTCATAAATATGCATTAGATATATTTGTGCTTTCCAATTTATTATATTAGGTAGGGAATAGGAATTCTGCATTTTAAAAGCAGTTATCCCTTTCTCTGAACGCATTTGTCTTTATATCATCAAAAAAAAAAAAAAAGTCAGATTAACTGCCTTGTTTCCTGCACGGTGCCAGGGATGCGTTTTAGTGACATTGTTTGGTATTTAATTAAAATAAACATAGAGAGGAGAGATTCTCCCTAAGGAAAGAAGTTGACTAATTGAGGCTTCTCTACATTAATTCAGAGCATGAAAGCATTAATGCATTTATAAAACTGTCTTTTTGACCTGCATAGGTTTGAGTAAAATTAGAAGCTACTGTCAATGGCTCTAACTTGTCCATACAGAAAAAAAATTGCGGGTGTTTCCATAATGCTCCATTTTAAATGGCTTACGATGCTGCTTAAAAAGTCTGCGTGAAATAAAGTTACGAGGTTAAAGTGTTGTGCTGCAAGTTAAAGTGTTTCCCTTATAAATGGTTAGTGCTGGGTTACCGTGCTCGGGTGAGGAACTGTAAATTGTTAACTTGCATTAACTTGATCACCTTTCTTTGCTTCTAACCTAAATTTTCAAGTGTAAAATCCCAGCCTCGGCAAAAAGCATCATGGTTTATGACTGAAAGGAACTTGGTAGTAAATCACCTCTTGCCTGTCGGCCTCATCCTGCCTGCAGAGGATGCTTTCAGCAGGACACAGTGATGCTCTCAGAGGTCCCCGGATTCTCAGAGGACATCTCTCTGCTTCACTTCAGCCCTCTGCCAGCTTTTCACACGCTGGCTGTGAACCTTGAGCTACCCTCTGCTGCTGCTAACCAAGGGGAGAGGGCACTCCATGCCCTTTAAGGTGGCCATTTGGCATTCCTCTCTCAGCTCTCCTTTCTCACCTTGGTATGGCTCATGATGGAAAGCCACGCTAGAGCTGGTCTGCATGGGTGTCTAAAAGGGTCTTTATCCAGTCTTTATATCTATATTTTTAACAGTCTCTCTTTTCAGGTGTAGGCTGTAAACAATTTTCCTTGATCCA
Source organism: Dromas ardeola (assembly GCA_013398915.1). Classification (NCBI taxonomy): domain Eukaryota; kingdom Metazoa; phylum Chordata; class Aves; order Charadriiformes; family Dromadidae; genus Dromas; species Dromas ardeola. The sequence goes on along the minus strand of VYZM01016499.1, from coordinate 137,646 downwards.
TTTTGTGTAGGATTTTTGTTGCACTGAGGCTTTAAGACCTTCCATTTGGTTTCGTTCTCCTGTTTTTAAATACACGTTTCATTGTATTTTTCCAGACTAATGCATACACGTTTAAGTCTTTTTTTTTTTTATGTACTAAAGATTTCCCCAAATGTGAAAAGTGTTTCCCTTATGAAAAATTACTGTAAGATTTAAGAGGTAACGATAATATTTCTGTGGAGGTTTTTTAAAAAATGAAGCACAAAGTGTTATGCCCATGGGATAGAAATCATAAAATAGTTCAACGATATATAAAAAGCTTGTCATTCTCTGATAAATTCTTCAGCCTTTCAGACTATTTTCCTGTTCAACTCAATTAGTTTCAACTAAAGGCATCTAGAGGCATTTTCCTTATAGGAATTGATGAGACTATTTATCCGGTAATTTCTATTATTATGTTGTAATTATACATAATGATTAATTTTTCATGCAGAAAGCTTAACTATTTTTCCTAAAATGCATCTGATAATTTTTATCATAATACAACACTTCTGGAAAAGCCCAGTACAAGTGAGTAAGAATGAAATTTATGGTTTCTGTGGACATTTACTAGATCTGTGCAGTCACTGTCCTGGAAAACAACCAGATTTAATGGTGAATATGGCATTTATAAGATTATACTGCATTTCATAGCATGGGTCGGTCAGACTCTTCCTGCTCTGGGTACGTCAGTGCTCTTCATCGATGCAGTGTCTGAGAATCGTCCTATTGGGTTTTGAATGTGTTCCACTTTTGAAAGTTAAGAAAATATAATAATCTCGTTTTTTCAGCATGAGCTGGGAAACAGTGATTCCCCCTTTCTTCTAATTCTGAAGTAATGATCAACAAATAGAGATGTTGCTGGGGATTTGTTTCCATTTTCTAAGTCATCCTATTTACAGTAATTTCAAACCTTCTGCAGATTTTAAATAGCTTTTGTCTTTTGTATTTAAAGAAATTGATGATAAATGACCTTTAGATCCGTTGGCACTAATGTATTCCAGTTCTAATGAGCTGCTAAAGGAATAATAAGTGCAGTAAACTGTGTTTGTCACCACTAACGAGGATAGAGAGGGCTAACTTTTGAGAGAAGTTGAACTAATTGACTTAAAAATAGTAGAATGGTCCCTGTGGGTGGCAGGCTACAGGCAATCTTTTTTCTTACTTAAATCAGAACTTTTAATATGTTTGTACTACTGCGTGTGCATAATCTGCCCTTTGCATTAATTATTGGTTCTGTAGCAGCTTTAGAAGAGGGTGCTGAAAGTAATGGCAACCTTCCAGTTAGCGCCTTTGAGACATCACTTGATTTTAAGATGAAAGAAACTCCATGCCCGTAGAATTTCTAATAACTGTTCGCCTATCCAAATATTGCCATTTCTGTATTAAGGACAAATGGATTGCAGCCTCGGTCCCTATGGCTTTAGTGGAGCTATGCCAATTTAGATCGATTTAAGATCCGTCGCATCCTTTTAGTTTTGCTTTGTTCTTTTGCATTGTGGAAGCAATGTTAATTTACATCATTTATGCTCTATTAAGTTGAAATGCCGTATATGGTCTTGTACTTCTGCGTTTGGAGCAGAGGGCAAAAAGGCAGGCAATTTGATTTTTAATCTTACCCGCCTCTCTGCTTACATTTCTATGGCTCAGTTGTCCTGGGTGTGCATTTGTTTATGTATAAATAAGATACGTGTCTGTTCAGGCTGATGTGACAACTGAAAATGCACTTTGACATCTTCAAACAGGAGTTGCCAGTGTAGTTTAAAGTATTATCACTTTCCAGCTCAGGGACCCGTTCCCAACATGAGAGATCTGCACTGCAAATTTCAGAATTGTGCCAAGCAATTGTACCGAAAGGATTATACAAGCCATACCAGTTAAGCAGTGAAATATAGTGAATTCGTAAGCTTTTGTTCCACGAAGTCAGATCCGGATAGGATAGGAGTTAGCCTGCTGTCTCAGCCTGGAGTGAGGTACCAAACTAGAGGTAGCTCACACGCTGCGCTGCACAACCGTTGTGTTGGAATAGTGCATTTTACAGATCAGCTACAATAAATATCAATAAATATCATTACAGAGATGTGCTGATTTGCTACATTTAAATACTGATTTTTCCGAATACCTATTCACAGGATGCTGGATGTCATAAACTCTCCAGAGATCCCTGGGTTGCAGTTAGTAGCTCACAGCCAGTCCTGGTTGCTGATTTCTTCTTGCAAAACTCACAGGTAGATTGCCCGCAGTGGTGTGGGAGCCTGGATGCTGAAGCAAGGTCAGGAGGAGAGAGGATGCTAACTGTCTATAGCTGTCGGGATTTTAATCTGGAATTATCCTGAGTCACAAATATCAGACATTCATTTTATTTGTAGACGGTTTTTCGTGTGAGCCCAGCAAATGATGTAAAAGCTAGGCAGGCTCTTTTGGCCTGCGTGTTTAGAAGTGTAAAATCATACTACTCATTTCTGAAGCCAGACTTATGAAGTTTCCTAAAACCGCATGGTTCCAATCAGAGTAGTTGTCGCAGTTCCCTTTCCTTTGCCTTACGTCAATCCAGGCTGATGGGGGATATGTTTTAGAGGCAGTATGCAGGAGGAACATACACAAGCCTGCTTGTCTGTTAACCAAATTTAAGCGCATACCTCCCAAGTACCTCTTTGAAATATTACTCTCAATTTAGCTCTTTGCTGCAGGTGTCAAGCAACAAATTTCAGATCCCGCTTGTGCTGACATTTGCTCTTGGGGAGAAGGAAATTAGATTTCTACTAGTCTGAAACCAGAAACAAATGTTAGAACTGAGAGCAGTTTGTTTGAGCTGTAAGTTATAAGACTGCAAAAATAATGAAGTTGGTAGCTGAAGCTGCTTTTTGCCCTTCTATGCAGGAAAGCTGAAATGATTTCTTCTTTATTCTCAGATTTTCTTTTTTTCTTTTTCTCTAATGTGTAAGATAAAAGGAGGGACTTTTCTGATTGTAATTTCTCACTTCAGAATCGCCTGGTCTTTTCACGCTCGCATCTGGCTGACACTAGAGCAGCTTCTCCTTCCTGTCCGTGTAGCTCAGCACAGAGGCCGAGGAAAAGCTTTTCCCTGGTTTGAGTGGCCAAAGAGTATTACAGGTTGGGACCGTTTTAGTGCCCGAAGAGAAGCAAAGAAACCATGGTCATGCGGAGAAGCTGCCCCATGAAATGGGGAAATGGAGGCAGTGCAGGACATTAGTGAGTCCTCAGCCTCTGGAGCAAGACGCTTTTAGGGACCCATGCGTGACCCAGTCTCTCACCACCACATCCCTGTGCAGAAAGAGAGGGTTCAAAGCGCCCTGGGACTCCCACTCTCGTGGTAGTTTTCTCCTCGCCTGCACTGGGAACAGCTCGGCTGATCTAAGCCAAGGAAGCCATGAGCGAGCCAAGCTCCTCACTGGGGCAAGTGAGAGCATCTCACGGGTGTCCTCTGCATATGCCAGAGCTGCGCTGTGTACGTTAGCAAGGATTGGGACCATACTTTCCACTTTAAAGAACAGCTCTTTGCTGTGTTTATCTTCCTAGTTTATTTATCGAGCCATCTGCCAGGTACGGCATAAAGATTTTGACAACAATATGTTATGAATTACAAGTTCTCTTCCTTCAGTCATGTCCAAAACAAAGCTATGGCTGTCTAAAAACAGAGGGAAGGGGAGGAATATAGCTTTTATTTAATGGAAAAGAAAAAGGAATGAAAAAAAAAATAGAGAAAATGTTAGAAATCCCTGTCTCATCTGCACGTGGGTCCTTTAAAGCAGTGTTAAGTTTCATAATTAATGTTTGTTCTCTGAGAATAATTGTCCCATCTAGCTTGTTCTTGTCAGGTTAGAATTAGTCTACAATTCGTTGAATGTTAAAGGGCAAGTTTAGTCCCAAGAATGGAAATTTTTTTGTCTGTTTTTTTCACCTACAGGGGTACGTATGTCAGAAATCTTGTTAGCATATAGGTAACAATGGTTTCTTCTCATCGCCTCATCCTAGGGGCTGATTTTCATAAGTACACGTTTCTGCTAGGAGATTTAAATACCCCATTTTTCTTCTCCCACTGAAATTCATTATAGTATATTTTGAGTAAAATACACAGCATAATATATGTTTTGTTTTTTCAGTAGTTACTGTAATTAGTCCCCAGCCACAGGCTCAGAGCAGACTATTAGAGAGAGAGCATAAGTAAAGAATCTTTAAATATTCTTTAACTGTTGGGAGAAGGCTTTTCTTTGTTTTCCGACAGACATTCTGTGGTACCAAATGATGACAGAATTTGCTGGGCTTAGCCAGTGAACAAATTTGACATGTCTCTTCAGAGACACTGCCCTGGATATTGGTTCTGCTGTTTCTGTTTGCAAATCCTGCTGCGGTATCATTTTTTGAGACTGTCAAAAATCAGTGTTTTGACTTTTGACCTTAAATATACTTTTAGAAATAACTGATCGCTGCTGGAGCTTTCCTTTTTTGGTCAATAAAAGGTAGAACTTAAAAAAACCAAACCCCAAACAAACAAACAAAAAAAACCCCCAACAGACCAATACCTTACCAGCATCCTTTAACTAATTTTGATTTGGTATTATGGCTTCTTATTGGCATCAGAGGCTGATGGCTACGTCCTCATGCAGTGACTGGCTTAGCCTTTATGATCCATGTGATGACCAGGACTTCCTGGAATATATGGGACAAACAGGGAAATGCAGAACAAATAAGTAGAGAGAATTTTTCTCTGCCTAATTTGGTTTTATGGAGTAAAATCTGTTGTGGAATCTGGTTCACAACTGCCATCAAAATCTCCAGCAGCTTCAGATAAATAATCAAAAGCATCGAAGGAAGCAGCTTGTTAGTGCCAGAGCTTCTAAAAGCGTGTCAGATAGGTGCTTCAAAATTATTCAGGCTCTTCTGAATATCTCAGATTGATGCATGCATTATCAGGTAAAATTATGATAGTCCTGAGATGATGCAGTAGGAAGGGACAACAGAATTTCTGCAGTGCTCTTCGAAAACTTCCCTAACTTCCCATAGTCCCTGAAGGTGCTGCTCACTCCCAAACCAGACCCCCCGGCTCAGACATGCCAGAGCTGCTTTTGGACCCCCTCGCTCCTGCTGTGTGCTTTTAGAGCTCAGGCACTTTGATAATCCCCTCTGTGAATCGTAGCTTGTGGGTCTTTTTAATGTCTGCTGGCACTTCTGCTGTGCTCCAGAGAGACCTCAGACCAGATCGCACGCTTGGATGTGTGGGTTTCAACAGGACGGTTACCTCTGCAATGAAATTGTCCTTCCTGGCATCAAGACTTTTTCCCTTGTTACACTCGAGAAGGGCAATGTATAAAATATCTTTTCCCCCTCTTCCTCTAGCCTTGTGGTGACTTTTACAGGACTGTCATCCATAAATAAGAAATTTGTCTTAATTTAATACCTAACCTTCAGAAGTGAAGCTTTCTGGCCCTTTGCAAATGAATATTGAAGTGTTTTTGGCCTCTCAGCCTAGTGTGTGTTTATTATCACCAATGCAAGAGTATATACGCACACAAAAAATGTCAGATTATTTTTAATGTGTTTTCAGCACTTTATAATTATGGATGACTTCATGTCAAATGTCACAGACTTGTTTATAAGCAAAATATTTGGAGCAATCTAAGAAACCTCAAAAGGGTGATAGAGGATGCTTTTTAACAGAGACAGTAATGTGGTGACTAAAGGAGATGATGAGCCCAAGAGCGCAACCAGCCAATACCACAGTGAACGAGGTGCAGGCAAGATAAGGGATATAGTTGCATCCATAGCTGCAAAAGCACACTGATCCATAGGCTGAGCAGCCACTGCCGTCAAAATAACGCCTCAAGTTACTTCGCAGCCCTGGCACCACTCTAAAAAGCATACTGGTCTCCTACTGATTAAACCCCAAGGTGTTTAATCCTCTTCTGTGGGCTTTCTGTGCATTCCCCCAAACTGTTTTTTTTCCTTGTACCTCATTATTTTATTTTTTTTTTCCAACAATCCCCACTGTGGGGCATCGCCACTCAGCTTTCCTGAGAGCAACTTGGAGCCACATCTGCCCGTGGTCGATCATGCCAAGCACTAATGAAGCTTAACAAGCAGGACATCCAAAGCGAGGCGTTAAGGTCATCTTAAAACTCTCCCACTCTGCCTCCCTGAGAAGAACGGTGGCAGAAAATGTTGTTTAGGCGCCTTTCTGGTGCAGGGAGCAAAAGCACTAAAAAGGCTGCTGACCAGCTTCAGGAGATTAATGGGTCCTTGGTGGAGAACTTGGATATAAATCCGTTTACAGGGCAAGTGAGGCGGAACTAGCCAGCCGCGCAGAGAAACAGGCTGGGGCAGAGGCGCAGAAATAGCCCATTTGTAGGAAATTCGCAGATGGAAGATAACCGTTATGCTTTTTGAGGTAAAATGAGATATTCACAGTAATTTAGATGATAAAACTAGCCAACACGCTGTGACACGACTGCTTTGAAAGGTGGGGGGAACCACGAGACAGCGGTAGGATAGCAGCTTGGGCGAGTGGAGAGTTAACAAGACTTGAGGGGATGGAGCCGTGCTGCCCGGGAGGAAAGGTGATTAGCGGCCAACAGCTTTGTTGGAAGTTAGGGAGGATTGAACACAGTAAACGCTGAAGGACTTAGGGAAGTTGTTTTTTCTTTCAAGGAGACTTCAGGGGCTAAAAATAGTAAGGGACAGGCAAAAGGTAAAGTTGAATGCGGAAGAAATTGTTCACGGACCAGCCCATCATACGCGTGACTGTGCTGTGCTGGAAGCGCCACACGCCATTTGTTTTGGGGCCCCACCAAGGCGAGGAAGTTGTTGATGTAGGCATATGTGAATGGCATGGACTCTGCATGGCAAGGAGCAGAACATTGCTTCTTATAATTAGTGCTACTTAGTATGTAAATTTATTCACAGAGCCAAAAAAATTGTGAGTATATTTTAAGTTGATACTTTAAAAATAGGCTGAATGAAGTACGGAAAACGTAATGTCAACATATTTATTTATGCAAACTCATTACAAAAATATGTATTTTCATACTGCATACATCAGAGGCTGAGGGACAATGCAGTACCTCAGATAGACACGCATACCTTCAGCATGGTGTTCGATCCGTGGTTTTACTTCTTTCCCCTCAGCTACTTAAAGCCCATTAAAAATCATACTCATTAGTGTGTCACTTGACAACACATCAAGTGGTTGGCTTCTAACAATGGCATTTTAGTGAAAGCTGAAGTGTATATATTTAATTTCAATGAATACTGCAAAGTTGTTAAGATTATTTTATGAATACTTCTCAGCAAAGCGACACAGCTGGGAGAAGGAAATCTAACACATAAGTGTTAGTGTCTGAAAATTATACAGAATTATTTCGCCCATTAGCTTGTTAACCAGGTGCTCCATGCACTTAGCCTTATTTTCTAAACTCAGGCTATGCCTAATATTTACTTGCAGGTAATGAGGTAATGTTGTTAGATGTAGAGGACACCTAATTCTTTCTTGGACATCTTCCATTTTCAGGCTTTGGCAGTCTAACAGCTTGTCAGAGAGAGACATCTGGAATGTGGTTGTTATTGGAGATGGCTGAAAACGTCTGTTACAGCCTTTTTTTGTGCAGAAGATAGGGGGATTTGTCTCATTTAAAATTAGTGGAAGGTATCTTATTTTCTTGGTTAAAAGCAAAAGTCTTTGGAAAATGCAGCTTCCCTACCCCCCCATCCCTTTTATGCCCCTGGTTTGGAGGCAGGGACTAGCTTTTGGGCTGAGAAATTTTAGCTTGGGATTTATAGGGAGAAGGATAAGCCTTCCTAGAAAGGGAAGACACTCTACAACAAGGAATCAGTTAAAATGTTTGTTTGCCTCATGTATGTTTTCCTTCATTACTGTATCTGAGCATCTTGGAAAGTTTTGTATTTCTTAGTACTTGTAACCTGGCCTGAACTCCTTTCGCTTTATTTTGAAATTTGTAAAATACAATGTATTCTTATTCTTCCTTTCCAAACTGTAATTGTGCTCTTTTTAGTCAAGGCTGAAAGAAGTCTCAGCACACCACCATAGCTGTTCCTTTCATCAGTCCAGCCCTTCTTCTGGCACGCTGTGCTGCCTTTCCAAAAATACAGCTCGATTCTGCTCCCCTTACGTGCATCGTATAGGCCTTTCCTTTGTATGCAGCCTGAGCCCTGTAAACATGGACACTGCAGGAGTTCCTTTACTAAATTAGCTGTTAGCACATTCAAAACTTTTAAACGATAGGGTGTTTTTCTGCAGTGAGGGAGGAATTTTCATCAGATCAGAAGTTGTTCTCACCACACTGTGAGTTATAGCTCAGGAAACTGCCACCAGTGTTGTTAGCAGCAGCTCCTCAAGCATGCCAAGGGAACGCTGAGATCGATATTTAACCCTTACGCTGCCCTTGTTTTCCTAATTGGTCAGCCAAATGAGTGCAAGAGCAATCCATACATAGGCACTGTACAGGGCATCAAAGTATTTTCTCTACTCGCAGAGGTCTCAATGCTAGAAATGCACGTAATCGAAAGGATTATTTTAGTGCAAGTACTCTTGGTGCTAAGAGTCAGACCCAGAGGCAGGAGGTCAGCTTGGATACCCCATAGCCCATTTTGTTTGCTTCCCTATATTGTAGGCTTTGCAAAGCAGCTGTAAACAACGTGCCTGTTGCATTCGATTTGATGTAGATGTTGGAAATAGATTCCTGCAGGATTAGAGGTGCAATCACAGTGCCTGACTCTTGAGACTCTTCTGAATAACAAGTCCTCATATTGATTTCCCTTTCTGGTGAGAAGTGAGGACATCAGGGGAGATGGATATAGATAAGCACGTTTCTACTTAGACGAGGACTGGTTTGGGTCTGCTGAAAATCCCTTTGCTGTGAAAGAGAAAATCCCCTGTTGCTTTCCAAGCTATTAATCTGTTTGTGATTACTTTATTAAAAATTCCTCCGCTGTTCTTGTAAGACTGTCATTTAGAGGGTTAACCACACAATTGTCTCCTGGTATTTGCTGGCTATTTTTGTTGCCTCTTATTTATTTAAACAATTTGCCATCAAAGACTAAGTGATGCATTTAGATAATGGCCGCAGGTAATTGTTTTAACAAGAGAGTCACCAGTGAAATTGCTGGTTTAATACCAGCCTGGGATGACCATTCCTTGTTAGACTGTAAGAAAAGCAGTGTCATATTATGGTAAACCTCACCAGTTTCAGAGGAAATCATGTGAATTCCAAGCAGACAGGAGTTTAGCAGCATAAGTCAAGCAAAAACCACAACTATTTCTTTGTAGACGATCCAGCCGTGTATTAGGTATAATATGCCTAGGAGTGGTCGCCTCTGTAAATGGAAAACAGAAGGGGGAAACGCTGGGTGCCTGCCCAACCTCTGTTCATGCTAATGAGAAAATCCTTGGCCTGTGTTCAGTCCGTGTTGGTGTTTTTCTTGGAAGGCGCGTCGTGCATCTCACATGGTATATAAGGTACAATGTCTGCCCAAATGTGGTTTATGAAGTGTCCTGTGTATATCTGTTCTTAGAGATTTGGCATTGTCTCTTTGGCTTATGTAGTATGTGCCTTTAAAAACAGCCCTCCCTCCCAGAAAAAAAACCCACCAGAAAGCAGAGACCCAAAGGGCCTCCTAACACATCAGCGTTGGTAATTCAATACCGACACACCATTCTTTTGCTGTTAAATAGACAAAAGAAGTAGAAAGGACCCCACAGCTTGAAAGCTGATGCTATTTTGGTCTCTAACAGAAGTCCTTGCTTTGGAAAAGAAAAGATATTTGTTAAACTACTTACGGAGTTAATTTTCAGGCACTGAAGGCAGAGTTGACATTAAAATGGAAAAAAAATAATGTTAAAAGACGTGTGGCAAGACACTTTTGTTCTGTCAGAAAGTTTGTGGATGCTGATGCAGATTCAGCGCTGAAGGAGGAGGAGGCCCAAAGGGCAAATCCTCCACCCAGCAAATCAGGGATGATATTCCAATTTAATGTGAGGTTCTGCCCTTTCCTGTTTGCAGGCTTATGTGGAGAGAATCTGGGGTTTTTTTTGCTATCTTTTATTATTGATTTCCCAAAATTAGAAGTCTCTTTCTAATAGAGAGGAGGCTTAAAAGCAATCAATAGTGTTTATCTTAGGAGACAGTAGTTCAAACTGCCGTGGAAGGTGGTGTAATTCACCCTTTCCCTTGTTACTGATTGTCTCATTTAGTGTAGTACTGCACAACAGCTCCAGGTTTTAATGTTGTAAATCCCTTAATTATGCACTCACCAAATGTGTTAAAAATCATTTAAAAGTGTTAGTCGGGCATTTCTGACTATATCTTCCTCCTCCCGCACTCATATTCCGCTTGCAAATCACCACAACTTAACTATGCGATTTGTATTGGAAAGATTGTTTTTTTGGTTCATTTCACTTTATTATCTTTCAGCAGAGCTGTGACATCCACTTAGATATCTTTACCACAATTGTTTCTTGATGAGATCAGATTGCCCACTGCAGCTATATCACAATAACAGTAAGATAAAATTCAGGCCGCCTTGCTTCCTTTTGATGAGCTGCTGTAGCCTGTCTTCATGGGGAGGGAGAAAATAGAAAAAAAAAAAAAAAAGCAAAAGAATAGCACATAAAAGAATGATGAAAAAAATTTGCAATCAAAATTGCTCTGAATTAAGGCAGATTGAACCTTTTAAATAAACACAACATGAATAAAAGGGAAGTAGATGGTTCTGAATGTTACAACAGGGTAAAAAACCCCATAAAACCTCCTAAAAACAGTGATTTTTATGCTTGCCTCATTTCAAAAGAGAGCACGTTTTTGTTCCTCTGATTGAAAATATTTTTAATAGCTACTTTCTGTTGCCAGAACATGTTTAGTAGCAGGCTTTAAAACCTGTCCATGGCTAAACTGTTTACTGTAAAGCGAGTGCTTTTGTTTCGAGCTGTATGGATATTCACCGAAGGACTCCCATCTGCAGCACTTCCCCACTCACCACCTCGAATCCTGGACCCTCAAATCAAGCAACACGCGCTCGCAGGAGCTTGCAACAGGCCATATTATTAAAGTCATTAACTTTCCAGGTAAACTTATTACGTCAGGTTGAAACCTCATACGGAAAGTCCCACAGAAGCTTTCCAAGGCAAAAGGGAGGATCCTCTCAAGATTATTTTGGAGTTTTCTTGTTACTTCTTTGCAAAGGAAGGCTTGGGATAGTGGTAGCTTTTTGAGTGTGAGCTACAGCCGATTGCTGCTACGTTGCTCGCTCTGTGCCTGGCAGCATTGCTGCTGCAGGTCCTCCATATCCTTGGTGTTACTCCCTAGTGCCGTGTTTCAGGCTCCGGTGGAAGAGCTCTGCAGGGAAATGAAGCCTAGAAATACAGATCCAAGCTCAAACGTCCTGGGGCACATGGTAAGAAAAAGCGCATCAGAAAAAAAGCTCATTCCCGGAGCTGTTCCTTCTGCTGCTGCTTCAAATCCTCAAAGCCCTTTAGATGCTTCAGGAGAAAATGACCCGCTCTACAAAAAAATGCTGCCTCCCTTTTCAGCGCAGTAAAGAGGAAAATATCCATGCGGAGATGCTTATGTAGAGATAAGGGCAGGAGGGATGTGACCCATTGTTCTTTTCCATGGAAGCAGAAGTGTTCAAGGGCCATCACGGAAAGCCTGACCCAAGTCCCCTCATAATCAAAGGAGCCCGACCGAGTTCAGTATGAATAGGTTGGAGCCAGAGCAACCTTGCAAATCATATCAGGGAGTTTCAACTAGGTCATATGCCGCTGCCTCGGTTGGTTGTCTCATTTTCCTGTACTTCTGAAGAATGGATAGTGCAGTCTCCGTTGCTGCCAGCTCTTGTGATATTTGATGTTTTTCTCAAAGCCTGAGCTTTGGAGGCATACAAGATTTTTTACGCTAGCGCATGTGTGTGCTTTTAATATGTTTTTAGTCTTTCTAGTTGGAAAACACAGGTGAAAACATGACCCGAGTACCTAAAAGCTCAGAATTGACAAGGCAGAAGAGATACCCACAATTATTAGTTTGTGAAATGCCATGATTTTTAAGCTGTTGTCATGATTTTGGATGGTTAAGGATGTAAATATGGCATTTACAGCAACAGTATGTTTTCAGTTCTGCAGACAGAATGAGGCACATGCTAACTGAAAGCTGCGGTAGTCCCACAGAAGCTCAAACATCTGTCACTCTAACGGGATCTCCTGTTAGTAGGCAGAGTTGCCTTCTAAGGAAGAAGATGCCATCTTCATTCTGTACGATAATCGGAAAATAATGAAAGTCTTCCTCCCTCAAGAAAGCATTGTCTTGCCGTGGATCAAGAGGCAGTTCAAACCATCACGTAACAACCCTTGAAAGCTGGTGTTTGTAGGAATGTCACATTTGAAATGTTATAGTTATAGGACTTCCATTACATGTATTATAAATCCACATTTTAGAGGGTTGTAATTTAACTGTATACAGTCATTCTGCTTTGAAACTTGGCATAAAAATCACAGCCCTGGAGCAGATATTTTTATAACAGAAAATACGTGAGAAAAGTGATTTGGCTTTTCAGAGATTTAGTCGTGTTCAAGTTGTCGCTCAGCACAACAGACTTACAGAAGCGGAATTTGTTAGTGGGTTACCAGATACAAGAACGTGGAGCTTTGGGTGGGTGTTATATGATCCACAGCAAGTAATAATTTGGTTTTGATAATCATGAATAATGCAAATACAGGGACGTGCTGTGTGGATTTTAACATGGGACTACTGAACATTGGAGTCGGAAGCTAAATCAGTTGGAGTCGTCTCGGAGATCAGCTTTGCAGATGCTCCGTGAGTACTTGCAGACGAAGTCAGTAGTAACGGATCTGAATGGAGCTGCTCGTCTCTGTAGGCGTCACAGTCAGGTCCTGGCTGTGTAATGGGGAAAAGTGGAAAAGTGCCACAAATTACCCCGACTGTGAGATCAAGAACTCGCCGTCCTCTTGGGCACTCGAGGTCGCAGGGGGCTGGGAGTCGGTAGGAGTTACTGAAAAGAGGTGCCAGGTAGACTCATGTTTGTTATGGGAGATGGTTGTTTGAGTTGAAATGGTTTATTTACAACATTTGCAGGAGATGTGCTTTTATCCTTTCTTTTGTTCCCCCTCCACCTACAGCAGATTAAAAAGGCAGTGGAGAGTATTACGTAAGTCTGTAGCTTATTATCGTTGAATAATGTATATATCTGGAATCTTGACTGTACCATACAGAGTTTTAACACCAAGAATTACCGAACCTGGAGAGCAACTGCGTGAAAGTGAGGTGCCGCATGAGAGACTTTGCTGTTGTAAATTGCTGTACCCCGTCCAGCAGCTACACTGATTTACACCAGGGCCAGCCTGCTCCATTCACAGCAGCCAACTCTCCTCTGCCCTCCCTGCGTTTTCCCTTTTTCTGTCTAGCTAAAATGAGATAAAGATGTTGTTTTGTGAGTGGGAAAGACCGCGACCTCGCCACAGAGCCAGGCAGAATAAGAGCAGGTGCTGAGCAGCGTTTCCAGCCGTTCGGCTCCCTCTCGACAGGCTCGGTGCACCCCTCGTTTTTGAGCGCGGGGCCCCTCCGGAGCCCAGCTTGGCAGCTGCGCCGGATTGAGTGCTAGTCCTGCATGGCCGCACGAAGCTGGGAGCCCATATATGATCTCCCTGTGTTTACCTTATGGATAAGATATGCAGTGGAGCTGCCCCGGAGTGGTTTGTAAACTTACACTGTAAACACTGTAAAATGTTTCGTCTGTTCAAAGTCAGTCGGTTCAAATATCCTTTCTTTCTTTTTAAAAATCTCTAAATTAGTTTCTCTGTTTCAAGTGGAGAAAATAGGTCCAAGCTTTATAGATCAATGTTAACCACATCAGATGTTTCCCACTCTTGTTTTTCTTTCTCCATTAGTTCAAGAATAAAAAACCGATACTGAATAAATATACTTATCAGCTATCAAGGGTATAGTAGGGTAGCTGTTAATAGGAGATGGGTGGAGTGTATTACAGACGAGTTTTTTTAAAACTCTTTAAATCTGAACATCCGGACAGATTTGTAGAATAGAAATTCTTGGCTAGGTTAATCCCACACAGACTAATTTATACTATGGATAGACATGTGTTTAAATAAATACGAGGCATGCATAAAATATCTCCTGATTTGAGAGTTATAACAATGAAGGAGTGTATCGCCACCAGGTCAGCCAGGAAGCCAAAACCTCTGGAAAGCTGGGGCTGACCTGACTGCAGGTGGTACTCAGGCCAGCTGTAAGTCATCACTGTTCTTGTTAACTAATCAGAACAGGAGAATGGTGAAGTTTTGGTGGGTTCTGGTTGTTTTAGACTTAGATTTCCCCCACGAACGCTATCACGGAGAAGCAATTTTGTCAAAGACGGGATAGCCAAGCATATCTTTTTCAAGGCTGATGCAGCAGATGTGCTTGTAAGTATAAAATGTGACCTTGTGAAAGCTCTCTGCACTCTCCCTTGGGAAGGAAAGCTCTTGGTGATGGCATCTGTTCAGTCACAAAGGGTGAGAGGGGAAAAAAAGCCCAGAGAGAGGGTGATCAGAGGAAGGAAATCACAGAGTGGGGTTAGATAATGATGATACCGTCTAGTTCTTACGTAATGCTTTTCACCGGGAGATCACAAAATAATTTGAGAGCTACAGCTCTCACAAAGGTGAAAGGGAATCCCAGTCCTGTGTTACATCCATTAAGCCTGTTGCATCTTGTACAGATCAAAGAGAAGGAGTTAAGTCACAGCTAACACTAGTGAGTCACTTTTCTCAAATGTTTGGGGCAAATGAGGAGGATACAGTAAAACGTTTGCTGTCTTGCTATATCAATGTTAATTGCAAAGCTGTGAAGGCACCTTATACCTGGTATATATTGTGAAGAACTCATTAATGAATGTGTTGCAGAAAATTTCCAGCTGAAACCCGAACGGGACCATTTACAGATGCTTTACTGAACAGAAGTGCCAAATCTTCGGTTAGGTTTTGGCTGTGGACCAAAAATACTTTCCACAAGAGGTGATTATTATGTATGATTCATACAGTGAGTCCACACGAGTAAAAATAATACTGCTTAGCTCTCAGTGTTCAAAGTGCTTTTACATTTTCAAAGTGCTGTGCAAACATCAGTTAATTAATGGCATAAAGTAAGTTACATTTTTGTGCATTTAGCATTGACGTTTTGACGATAAATGGTTTTGGTGACTTTATATGCATCAGTGCATTTGAGCAGCTCATGTAAATTGTGCTAATGTTCTCAATTGTATTGGAACAACATCTTAGTAATTTAGATGCTTTTTATCTTATGATGAGCAGATAGATAGAGCGAAGGTTATCTGTGGATACCAATGTACCATAAATAAGGTATCTTCTTGTCCTTCCTAATAAAATCTAAGTCTGCGCTTACTTGTCTCTGTGGCTTGTGTGCCGTGATCTGACACAGAAATAAAAATGCTGGTAGAAGTCAGAAACCACTAAGAGCCGTCATTATCATTCCAGCTGCGGAAATAGAGCTCCGTCCAGGAGATGGATTTTGTGGAATTGGTGTACCCAAGGTTAGACTTCGGGACTTGCTAAAGCGCTGGAACATCTGCTGGCTATTTTCAGAGAACTGTCAGCTATTACCATCTATTAAAATTAATTTCTAAGTGATCCCTTAGAGATGAATCTCTTTTTTCCCCTCCCAATCCTTGTGAAAAATGTTGGCGTACCGTTGACATTTATATCCCAGGGGATATTTTTTTTTCTAAACAACCTATATTAAAGTTGCAATATCCTCTGTGGAAGACATTCGTCAATTGTATCAAGTTGGCTTAATGACCTTTCACGTGAGGACATTTTGGCTGAATCACAGATCGAGCTCACGTGCCAAATCTATAATCACGTCTGCTCTCAAGCGTAGATCTTCCTTACTGGTCCCAGACTCTCACAGGTGCAAATATCCCAAAACCAGGCTCTGAAGTGCAGCCGTTCCCTGAGTTGACCCAGCTGCCGGTTTGAGTTCTTGGGGGAATAAGTATTTTACATCAAATTTTCCTGTCTCGCTGCTCATTGTTCCTCCTGATCTCCCATCTGAGTAGCAAGAAACACGCAGAGGTTGCGTTTAGATCATATAGACTCCCGACTTGGTTTGTTTCAGGATGCTGGGAACCAACCATTGTGAAATCTTGTGAAAATAACTCGTCGCTCTACAATCATTCTTATTTAACAAAAACACATATTATTTTGTCGTACCTACCTGAGTGTCTCAGGCATGAATAGGGTGTAATTGTGACTGTAAGAAGTGACTTTCTACAAGAAGAAGAAAGAACTTTTGTGTAGGAAGGAGAAAAAGAGACATTTTTAAAAAAAATTACATATACTTTACCTGGCATCTATCTGACACGCAGTAAGCAAATGATCCTGAGTTGACCTCCTTTTTGGAAGAGACACTGGAGTGAGCATCCTGGGAATGAAAGTGCTTTTTTCTAGCAGTACTGGAAATTTAATAGCTTCTCTTCTGCCTGGTTCTGTCTTTTTCTGATGGCAAAAAAGATTATTGCTAGCATTAGAATGAGACACACACAGTATTTGAGAAAATCAGCCTTTGTCCTTTAAAAATGGTCTTTAATAGCTTGCATTAATGAGTTTAATTTGATCTATAAATGACAGATAACTCAATCATAAAACATTTTCTTCAAGGAGAGAGATAAGGTAATATTTACGTAAATGAGATTCAGTCCAGATTTTAGTACAAGCAATGATTTCAGAGCTGTTTCAAGTTACGCGATGTGGCCTATATTCTTGGGAAGCAATATTTTGTTTTTTTGAAGGGCTCTTTTTTTTATCTACAACAAGCTTTTTGAATAAGAGCTTTGCAAACTCTGTGTATATATTGTTCCTTTATAACCTGGGTAGCAGGTACGTTACCCCTTCACTTTGCTTCCGCGACAGGAGTTTTTGAACCCTCAATGGGGAGTAATTACTAACTTTCCGCACCGGTGTTATCTCTACTTATGTTCTCCCTCGAATAAAGAATAGAGGATATATATGTAAATAATGTATAATATATATAAACAAACATTGCTGTCCTAAGCCACGAGCTGCCAGCGCACTCCTGTTCCTTTGGCAGCAGGTCCTCGGCTGAGGACCCACCCCTGCCACAGGAAGAGTGAGGGAGGCAGAGCTTTTGTGGACTGACAGACACTGGGTTCCCACTGCCCAGGGACCTGGTGACTTCTCATAATGCCTGGAAGTCACTGCCATCCCCTGCCTCGGCAGCACAGCAGGAGGGAGCTTTGCTTTCCCGGGCATCAGTCCCCATTGCTCTCCCTTCTGGTCCCCAGCCTCAGGCAGCTCCGTGTCCTCCTGGCACTGGCTCTAGCATCCAAACCTAAATTACTAGTACCTGTCCGAAGGGTAGGATGTACCATCTCTTCGTGTGGTTTTAAAACCCGGGACTGTTTTATATTCAGAATCTTGCAGTAGCCACAACGATGATGGCAAGGAGGAGATTACGTTTCTGTTTTCAAGCATATTCTGTTTCTCTTGAGTGGTGGACTCTGGGCAAGAAGTGCTGATCTCCTGCTGGCCCTGGGAAGCACTGGAAATTGTATTGGTAGATACTACATGCTAGTGCAACAAAACTGGTAAAAATATCAAGAATACAAGAAACTTCCAAAGTGACACCTCAGGCTCAGGGGATCCAGCAAAGAGCTTTTGGTGTTAGCTGAACATGGCATCTTCTGGGAATTAGTCTGCCACAGGTTGGATGCCCAAACAGACTTAGGAAGCTCATAATCATTGGGAACTTTGGGGTATTTAAGTCCAAATTGAGCTAAAAACATACTGAAAAATGTATGTTGTAAGGTAAAACGTGGTGCGAAAAGTTGGTCTGTGGGATTCCAACGCCCTGCTTGATTGTATGCCACAATATCATCTTATTCAGCGGAGATCCACAACGAGGCTGTAATGATAACTTTAAGCAAGCTGATGATTTATCTCCTCAAAACGCATGGTTGTTGTAAAACTGCCGATCAGATATTTTCAGAGTACTATCCTTCACAAGCCCTTATTTAACGCAGTTATATTTGCATGCATACCCTCTCTTCACATTTGCCATTTGTCACTGAGATAGCAAATTACATTCATCAGAATCCATTCATTCCCCGGGTTTCGCTGAATACAGGATTATCTTGGCTGTGTCAGCTGCCCTGTGACTGGTAACTGTGAAAAATGGAGGTCGCCTTCAGATATTCCAAACATGTATCTTCAAAGGACAGTAGGTATTAAGCTGGAAAAGATGAATGGGCTTTATGTCATCGTGTTTGTGTGGCATAAAAGTGAATTGTGCAGATTGATGGATATCTTGGTAAAAACAAATGCATTTTTAAACTACTCTCTTGCCCCTTTCCTGACAAGTTTTAGTGACCATCAAAAGAAATATACTGAGACACCGCTTTAAATCCTAGGCTGATTTTACAGGTTTTTTCACCTTTAGAAAACTGAAAAACTTTTAGTTGTTGAGCGAAAAACCACATGTGAACTATTAACAACTGGTTATTTTATAGTCTGTTTGTCTACTTTAGCACTAGCAGACTATCATGTCTTATTTGTCATATAATCATGCAATATATAAGTAACTGGGACACGTACACTTTCGTTGCTGACCATTTGTAAATTCCTCAGAAAATGTTGCCATAATTTCCCATTTTGGATCCAGATTGCTTCTTTAGGACAGCCGCTCTGCTTGTCTGGCAGGTGCTTTGTTCATACAAAAAAGTAACAGCCCAGCACAAAGAGTCACCAGGTCCAAAAGGAAAAGCTCTACCTGTCCTTGAATAATACGCTGTATTAAAAAGGTATTGAAACCACAAAGTGGATTCCCTCAAGGAGAATAAGTAACCTTTAAAAAACAACCAATGTATTGGGGAAAAAGAGTTATCATTATTGATTCTCACAATGCATGGATACATTGAAAGGATATGCCAGAGGAAAAAAGGTGGTGTGCAGTGGAGCTTGTGACCATTGATAGGATTTTTTTTTTTTTCCTCTAGCATCTTTGCTTGATAGAGAACAGGAGAAAAAGATCCCAGGATCCTGGTCTAGTTCTACTGCTCTTATTCTCTGTGACCTTGGACACATCAAATCTCTACCTGGTGACAAAGATCTATCAGAAGTGTCACAAGACTGTAACACTTACCTGCGTGTGAGATCTGCGGGTAAAAGTGCTTCCCTGCTGGAAAGTATTATGGTTTTTAATGTGTTTCGGTAATACAGAGATAGACTTGTGCCATAGTGATAACTGCAGTGGTATATCTGGTACCTATGTGATACAAGGAGGAATTTGAACTCATCAGTTGAATACGAGCAAAGCTGTAGGAACAGGAGCAATAGACAGGGAGAGACGTTCTGACTGCGTTTTATATTTATCTTGAGTTTCATCGCTAAGTGTGTTGCTACTGCATTTTGTTTTAGAGGCAGGGATTGCTGCAAAGCCTTAGGTACCGTTCCTTTGGGATGTTGTTTGTGTTAATATTTTAAACTTGTAATAAATTTCTGGTGGGTTTTTTTGTGGTGTTTGGCTGGTTTTTTTTTTTAATTGCCTTTGGACTTTTAATTATCTTTCACTCCAAGCAAAGTATGTTTTCTATCATGAAGTAGGATATTAAAGCACTAATAATAACTTTCTGGTTTTTAACTTCAGTAAGACCACCATAGAAAACATTCCATTCTATTTGTGAAAAGCGTAAATCATTTTGTAACTCATGTGTTTTGTATTATTTTTTCTTTCAATGACTGCCTAAGTAATATGATGGTTTAAGTAAGAGTTGCTTCCTCACAGCTGGTCCTCAACGGGTATTTGCTCTTGATGTGATATCATAACGCTCCATTAATACCATTACTTGCAGGAGGTTTACAGTAATGTGGATTTTTATTTAGATTTTTGCTTTGGATTCAAAGAATCTCAAAACTCAAATCCATGAAAATCGAAGAGCTTTGTCCTGAGAGAGTTCATCTGTCCTCCTCCACCAGCAGGACTGAAGGATGATCTAGAGATTGCCTGTTTGCCTGGAGATGGGCTCATTTGGGTAGCTGCAAGTTCAGGTGAACAGGGGGTGGGATAATGTTTTGGCTCAGGTCTGCAGCGGATTTGAAGCAGGGCCAGGTGTAAAGATCTTAAGGCTAGGTGAATTGCTTTGTGAACATCATCACACAGTTCGTTGGTTGTCAAATTCACCGTATCACCAGTCTGGCACCTCTGCCCCACTTAAATCTTGTTATGAGGATGGAAGCGGCGCCGAAGCTTTGTATTTGCCATAAATACTTGACTGAAGTTCTTTTTGAGAGTAATTCTGCAATTATAGACCATGATGTCATGCAGAAAGGAGCAGACAGTCAGCTAGGCTCTACGCTTTAACGGTTTCTGTGAAATTAGTAATAATACTAGGAGGCTGAATTTTAATTTACCGTGCTGTGAATTGAGTAGTTTTTATAGGGCCTGAAGCCATTCACCTTTCGAAGGAGTGTGTGAAAACTTCTGGCCTGGACCACGGCTCATTTCCAAGTGTGATTGCAGTCCTCTCTCCTCTTTCTTTGTGGGCAGGCAGACTGCTATCTGGACAGCTGGCCAGATGTGTGTGGTGCTCGGGAAAGGCAGCGCCTCTGGCGAAGTGGATCACAGCTGCTGCGAGGAATAGGGCAGATGCCTGTGTTATTTTACAAAGCTGGTATTTCCATCTGTTAGTTGGTTGCAATAGGATTACCAGAGGATCAGACCGGGCAGAGGGTAGGCTGAGGACGAGACTGTCAGCATCAAGAGCATCGTTTACCAGTACTTTAAGGGGGCAGAAACAGATGTCGGTCTCTTTGAACTGTACCTCTGCATGGAGCCAATTCAATGTGTCAGCTCGGTGCTGGGCAGGGAAGAACGCTGTCAGAAAACCAGAAAAGAGATAGATGGAAAATGAGGTCCCTGAAGATAAGAGAGAGAGAGAGAGAGACATGGACTTCAGAACAGCAAACTGAGCTCTTGCCGTAGAAATAGAAGAAATTTTACAGAGTGTGCAGGGACCAGCTAGGACATTTGTAGCCTGATCCTGCGGTGCATTAAAAATCTCTTCCTCCTCCTTCTTTACTTCCCACAACTGAGATTGTTTGTCAGGCGATGAAAGCCAACAGGGCTGCCCCAGCAGCCGCGGTCCGAGCGGAGGGAAAACGTGGGAATGTGGCACGGTTGAAGGTTCAGGACTTCTTCCTTACAGGCACTGTAGTCAAGGAGACTTAATGGGTACAGACAGCTCTGAACTGTGACTGTTAAGGATATTTTTGAAGAAGTATCCGAAAATTCAGAGTAATGAAATTTGAATATCAGAACAACTTTAATTCTTAAGGAGGCAAATGTTATTTCTGGCATTACAGAGTATAGGCGCCGATCCAAGCACGCTGAAGTCAATAAAAAGCCTCTGTTTGGCTTCATTGAGTTTTGGATTAAGTCCACAGAATGTTTGATAAACTAAAAATGTTACAGCAAGCTTCTGGTGTTCACCATCGCCATACGACAATAGGTCCTGGTGGGATCAGGCAAGGGCGGTTCATAAAAGGGATTTGCTACACGTACAAAGAGCAGAAAGCTGCTTCGTTCTCTTTGTTGTTTGTTACCGTTAATTTGATTTGGGATTGGGAGATATTTTTTACAAGTTAGCATTGTTTTTCTATTGTGTATTTTCTGGTAAGATTTAAATTATGATGAAACTTGTCGTCGCATATAATAAAAAGCAGTTGCTGCCTGCTGGGTATATGTCTTGGTAGTGGGGATACACATGAAATGCTTGGGAGTGCTGAAATGCAGTTGGGTTTATTTTTGTTGCGAGTTGTTATTTTGTTAGGACACAAGGTGGCAATGACATGGAAACACTCATTAGATAAAATAGTCTAGAGTGTCTTTTGACCAGTTTTCTGCTTCAAATCCTGTGCTTGATACATACAGCTTGGCACCTGGCTTACACATACAGCTATATGCACGACAACATTTGGCATGTCCTGTGGATTGCGCTTGGCAATACCTCTTTGTAGCGATGCATAAGTGCACGACAAAGTATTACTGTCCCTTAAACAGATAGGGAAATTAAGTCGGAGGAATTGGACAACCTGCCCGAGGCCACAGCAAAAGAGCTGAGAGAAAAGCGGAGACATTTTCAATCCTAAAATGTATGTAGGTACAGCTGCAGAGTGTAATCTCCTATATCTGTGGCTGTATGTGACACGTGCAGAGTCCTCCCCCATGCTGCAGTAGAGGGAAGGGTCCTTTAGGGGGAACTTGGTGTTTACTTTTAGCTTGCTGGGGCGGCCGGGCTTTTTCCCTTCTCAAAGAATCCATAGAAAAGGGTGTAAAATTTGCCAGAAAGCATCAGCAGACTCTTGTATTATTGTGGCTTTGGATTTGGCGAGGTTTGCGGTCGTTTCTCCACGTGGTGCCTGTCTATCTTCTTGCTGCGTTTGCCTTCTGTGGGTAGAGCTGTCTCTGGCTGGCGGTGGCTGTGTGTCGGTGGAGCTTGGCTGCTGCAGAGGGGTGAGCTCCCAGCTCTGCCCTGTGCTTTGTGGGACCCTCCGCAGCTTTTCATCGTTCCCGTGCTGGCGGTGAAGGTGCAGTCCCTGAGCACCCTCCCACCCCAACCTCCCATGGAGCAATTCTAGACCATTAGTGGTCTATGAGTGAACTAACCCAAGGTGCATTAACCCACCAGTAAACTTAAAACACACTAGATGCAAAGCGCTCTCAAATTCACTGGGGTAAAACAAACCAACCAACGAAAACCCCACTGAACGAAAAGCAGGAGGAAATATTTTTGCTAGCTTCTTTGAGTTAAGATCAGTGCTACTGCTTTTAAGACCAACAGTGCTGTTATACCCAGTGGAGGGGTTTTCACTTCATGAGATTTGTCTGTATCCTTGTAAAATCCTGGCGCTAATGACTGACTCTGGGTCCATTCCTCTGCAAAACAGCCTCAGCCCTGTGAGCCACGCAGAGCCCCAGAAGTTTACTGATCCTTATCCAGTGCAGCTAACAAAACCACCAGGCAAGTATCCCCCTCAAAATTAAATGGAGCCTGGCAAGGAGAGCAGGGCCCAAGAAAAAAAAAAGAAAAATTAAAAAAAAAAAAAAAAAATCAATGTACTTGCAGCCTCGAGCTGTGAAGCTGCCTACTAAGTGAACAGCTCATGCAATTTAACTCCCTTCTTCCTGTGTTGCAGCACTCTTAATTTTGGGGTTCTTTGATCCACCTATTCATAGCTGTGAAGCGAGCAGAATTTAATCAGGCTCTGACAGGGGATGGCTGATTTTAATACTGGCCTCCAAAGAAGAGCTGTCAATCAAGGATGAGCTTTAATACCTTCAACTTGCAGCTCCTTTAAACTTCTGCTGCAGTTGAGTGGTGCTTGGTCAGCTGTGGAGGAGCTAGGCACCTACAAAAGGCGCTGGGGGCTCCTTGGGCACGCTCGGGGGAGTCCTGGGGGGCTACTCCATCCCCGCTGTAAAGGGGCGGCATGAAATGTCTAATCAGGTTGGCGTTTCCTAGCCACATCAGAGGAGAGATTTCCTCTTTGAACAAGGGAGCATCTTCCATAAGTGTGCATCCCAAAAGATCTGCTGAGCTTTTGTGAGCCGGCAGGCACGGCAGGTTTGGAGTCACTTGGATTAAATCTTTCCTTATTGGAGCTGGAACAGGAACAGTGAGGACAAGGGTTACTTTCCATACCTAATTTCGAGTTATTATAGCTGGGGATGTTAGATAAAATAGTCAATGACTGTCAGGATGATAGAATATGGTTTAATTTCAGATTTACTATCTGCCAACACATGCCATTCAATCAGATAAACACAGGATTTCAGCTGTCATCACAATATCTTATGCATACTTAAAAATAGAGCGCTTTTTCTCACACCGAGAAGAAATTGAACAGGTTTATATATAGGATGTATACAGTTAGCAGGCTAGAAATTTTGAAATAGTCTGCCGTTTCTAGAGAGATTCCCTATCTTTAAATTAAGGAATTATATTAGAAGCAGTAGAAATTCTCAGGATTGCAGTAGTTTTATCATTGTGAACTGCACAGACTAAAGAAAAGTAAAGGGAACACCTTGAGAAGTGGAACTATATAAAATGAGGGACATGTCTGTAGTATTTACAGCAGAGAATGTGAGACTATACAGGGAGCAAGACGACTCGGAACTTCTCTGCGTGGGAATTTCATTCCTCCTCTGGTTTATAAATTTCCGTCCTTGCTCTTTTGTCTGTCCTTGTTCATCAAGTTGTGCCAGGGGAGGTTTAGACTGGAT
This sequence comes from Dromas ardeola, assembly GCA_013398915.1. NCBI lineage: Eukaryota > Metazoa > Chordata > Aves > Charadriiformes > Dromadidae > Dromas > Dromas ardeola. Next base: position 113,275 of record VYZM01016499.1, on the reverse strand, counting down.
ATTAGGAAAAATTTTTACGCTGAAAGGGTTACTAAGCACTGGAACAGGCTGCCCAGGGAAGTGGCTGAGGTGCCATCCCTGGAGGTATTTAAAAGACGGGTAGACATAGCGCTTAGAGATATGGCTCAGTGATGGGTTTTGTCAGAGTTAGGTTGATGGTTGGACTGGATGATCTGAAAGGTCCCTTCCAACCTGGGCAATTCTATGATTCTATGTATTGGGCCTGTCACTCTAATGCTTAAATATCTGCTCCGTTCTGTAGGCGGAGATAGGAGGTGGCAATCTAGGGGCACCCCAGCACTATCCTAAACCAATTTTCACAATAAATGTAATCTAAGCATTCGCTGTCTAAATCTTCCCTCCTGAAAACACACACTTTTTAGGTTGGAAGCTCTCATACAGGTAAAATAAGACATCACTTGCCACTGGTGCTTTGTGTTATAAATTTGTGAGTACACAGATGAGTAAGGCTTTTTGGCTTAACCAGTATTTGGGTTGTTTATTATATCCCTTGTGAAGAGTAGCTGATGACACAGTCCAGCATATTTTTAAGGTCTAGCCTGGTTTGTTTACGAGGGATGCACAGAATTGCTTGTTTCTGTGAACATCATATGAGCAGACAGCAACAGGCAGTTTTCTTCCTCACAAATCTGCTGATACGCTCCCCTGGCCAGCAGTGTCTGCCCAAGCTCTGCCCTGCTGCTTTCTCTCCTGCTCACAACCTCTTTCTTCCTTAACGCCCACATAACCTACGCCTTCAGTCTCATATTTCCTATCTAGTTTTTGCTCTTTCAGGTTTTGTACTCAGCTTTGATTCGGAGATATCCTTGTTAGCAACTACTCACATTTTCCAGCATAACCAATTATTGCCTGCTCTCGTTCCCGTCTGTATTTTACCAGGCTGCTTCAAAATGAGCTCTAAAATGACGTCCTGAGCTGCTCAGCATAATGATATCTTTGAAGCCAAGACTTGTACTTTGCTTCGAAGAGCAGCTCTAGCAAAAGGACAGCATTTTCTACTGAAGATACGGGGACGAAGGCTTT
>VYZM01016499.1:80531-112203 GCA_013398915.1 Dromas ardeola | reverse complement strand
TTTTTGAGAGCTTTCCTCCCGCTGGTTTCCCTGCCGGGGGGAGGAGGCTGGAGCTTTTTCTAGCATATGCAAAGGCGCTCTCGAGGAGCTCTGCTACGACAGATCGGCTTATTGCAGACACGAGGACAGCATAATGCCAGCCAAGATGCTGAATTTCCTATTGCTTGGGCCTCATCCCTTTTCTGCTTAAGCTCTCATGTGCTTCAGAGAAAAACTTGATTATTGGGTTGCAGGTCCCTCAGCTCAGCTGTGGGAGGGTCTTTTTGACTTCCACAGCTCCCTCCTGGAGCTGGGTTTTGGCTGCAGAGGCAATTTGTGCTGGGCTATGCAAACAGATAAAACAAAGGAATAGCAAGGCTAGAGTGAAGTCCAGTGTGGGTGTTTTTCAGTCTTAAAGGCTTTGGAATTCTGTTTGGTTTTTATTTTGTTTGGCTTTTATTTTGGTCTCTCTTAGAAAAGCCTTTCACATACAGCGATCTCCCAAACAATTTATTTGAAATGATTGGTGGGTGGCGCATACGTTATGAGCTGCGGTTTCATTGGTATGCTCAGCCTCCCTAAGTAGATGGCATATTAAATGTTTTATTTACACCGTGTGCTACCTGTCATCTAATCAGCTTTTGTTTTTGCTGCATTCTGCTTGCATTATAGCAAGAGTAAGTGGTTTCATGTAAATTAAAACCGCATGAAACCTTTTAAAGACATTTTAAAATACTAAATGGTTTTGCAAATAGGTCTGTCGGACAAGGATTGGAAAAAGAGCTCTTTGCTTACCCATTTACTCTTTTGTATGCTTATTAGAAGCCCCCCATGTGACTCTTTCATCAAACATTGCATCCCAGTACTCATCTAGAATGCCAAAAGTCATTTATACTGTGCTCAAGAGTGGTTTGCATAAACAGGAGGCAGTTAACAAAGAATACAGTTGTGAGCTGCGATTGCAAATGCTATTTTGTAAATTACAACACAGATGCACAATAAAGTCAAAACATGCATCCCTGTGATGTTTTCTTGCTTGCCTGGAGCATAAAAGCGTGTTGGCTTAAAAGTTTCTTTGCGTTTATTAACTATTACTGCCAATGTTTATGATTGCGATCATTTCACTGTGAATAATTTTGTTTCTTACAGGTGGATCGTATCATCTTCTGCGTTTTTTTGGAGGTTGACTACAAAATTTTCAAGAAGAAAATGGGCGAATTTTTCCCTCTAGGTAGGTGTAGTAATCGAGTGCCATCTGACTTTAAAAAATGATGCAGCCAAAAGACAACAGTTGGCCTCCTTTCTGCTTTCCCCACTTAAGCCAAATATTAAAATGTGAACTTTCTATAACGATCAGCTGCACATAGAGGCTCTGGTCCTGGGCAAATGCAGACATTTAAAATTTGTGAACCAGTAAAACTACTTGCCATACTACTTTTGCAAAATTAAGGCCTGCTTTTTTACGCTCAGTACAGCTAGTTTCTCCATTCTCTGCTGTAGCCGTATCTCCTCCCAAAACCTGGTGCGTGGCACCGGCTGCCTTAACTCTGAGAAGAAAATGATTTGCACTGATGTATATAGCTCCTAGCGTATATTGCTTTTCCATGCACTTTGTACATGCTTTGCTCTTTCATTAACGATGCTGGTAGGGTTTCTCCGGGTCTGAAAAGATACCGCAGGGGTTAGAGCCCAACTGTGTCTGAATGAGAACTTTAAACTTGAGCTGTCCCTGTGCAAGAATGAATGGGAGAAAGATGGCTCTCGCCGGAGCACTTGGGAAATGTTAGCCATTCATCTTACATTTCACACAGGAGGTTACTTTTTAGAATTTGAGAAAACCTGGTGGATAGTAAATTTGTTAATCCCCCCTCCCCCCATATGCATGTGATTTATTTTTATTGTATATCATTAGAAATCTGTCTTCAGCTTTTTTATCAACCCTAAGCTTCTCACGTTTCATTTTGTTTTCTGTGACATCAGTCCCACTATATGTGACAAGATCCAGATTTTAGTATTTTGTTTCATCACCCATTTCAGAAGTGGGAGTCACTTAAATGCTCCCCACGCTGTCTGGCTATCTGGTAGAAAGGGCCTTTGAGTAACAGGAAGCAGAGCTTTGGTGTGTTGTGGGTCTCCATTAATTCTGCAGGACTGTCTTGTCACAGTAGCTGCAGTGGTTTTTTCCTTTCCTGGTAGTATGGAAATTGGGATGTTTCTGTCTCATCTCACTAGAACAAAGCTTTTTGTAGACGACTTTGTAATCTCCAGTTTGCAATGATTGGCAGCTGAAACTTAAAGACCTATTGAATAATTCAGGTAGCACAGAATGGTGTCTAACCGCTTAATAATATTTTTGTCTGGAGCACATTGAACATGCGTTTCAAAGACTGCATTCATGTCTAATCCATTCATTGTGTGATTTTATTTTTTTTGGCAGTGTACCCCAACACATAGGATAAAGTGGCAGTACCCTGCCTCCTGTTGCTGGCTCTGTCCCTGCCCTTCAGGTTAAGTGAGAGTAGACTATCGTGCCAATTTGCCAACAAATTAGAGTATTAATACTCACCTTGATCGTTAATGTCTTTGAAATCACGGATTAAAGCCTGTTGTATTGTTGTTATAAATGTAAAGGTCACTTGGATTTGAAAGGCCAAGAGACAAGAAGGTGATTCAAAGCTGGCAAGGCCAAAGGGGAAAAGAGAGGAAGATGGGAGGTTTATTTATTTTGGGGGGGGTTTTCAAAACCTGACATTGTTGAACTCCTGTCTACAGAGAACCTGTGTAGTTGGGTGTCACGTTATATAAAGACTTGTAATTGCATGACGCCGCATTATAGAGATGATCAGTTTTATCATAGTTTTAAAAGTGTGGTTATTCTCATGCATGGGAAGTTTTTACAATTTTTCTTTTGCTTGAAATTAAACCTGGCAATTTGATATGTGACCGTAGAGAGGCGGTTGTGGTGGGGACCCTCTAAGGTGCTGCAAATCCAGTGGTTTGCAGGTATGTGACTATGCAAAAGGTTGATCCAATGCTTATGCAGACAGCTGTCCAGAGAAGGATGTTTTAGACCTCGGCAGCCACAATTTGATGTAGATTGCCAAAAGGTCTTAGGACCCGTGTTCATAGGCTCTCCCCGATGCAATTTTCTCATAACTAATGATTCTGAATACCAGTTTTGATGTGCCTTAATGATGCTGGTTTCCAGAAGGACCTGAGCACCTCCTGGCTAGCGAGCTGGAGCTTTAAAAGGAACCAGTGTAGCATCTAAAACTTTATCCCTGACTCAGTGAAGGATTTCCTATGGGTAGGTCAGTAGTCAGTGATTCGACAGATTTCATTTTAATGTCTTGTATCACCGTGGATGTTTGGTATGCCCTTACAGGAGTCACTTAGATCTTCAACTTGTGAGGAGACAGGGAGAGGCAGGAAAGGTACATGTTACCCAAGTGACTCTCCATTAGTGTCCTTGGAGAAATGATCAGTTTCTGGGTCTCTCTCCTGGAGGAGTGCCCTAATGATTAATATACAGTCCCGGGCTTTCTTTGCTGTCTTGAATTGACACTTTTCCACAGGGTACCACCACTTCAGCAGATGTCAGCTGAAGTCAGCCCCTTCTTAAATTGCCTGTAGCCTACTGGTGAGAACATCAGCTAAAGGTCTGGATGGTCATCACCAGACGACCGTCATGTCTGCTCTTTGTTCCTTTTTTCTGGTCGCTTGTGAGTTACCATCTGCATTTAGTGTAGTAGACTTTGACGAACTATCAGCAGACTCTCCTACCATAGGGATATTCCATCTCTCTGGTTTCTTGCACAGAGGACTTAGTCAACATGTCCCCTGTGTCAAGGAATTAGCAACTGTCTCTACCTTTGGCAATAAATTCCTGATATTTAGACTGTGGAGGAATTGCCAAAACTCTGGTGGTTTTGGTTTGTCTTCAGGTGAATCTATTAAGGTAGTGAAATGAAAGTCTTTAAGGATAGTCTTGCCCTAAATTTAAATTGATAGGACGCTATCTGAATACTCACAGAAGAGAATAACACTGAGATATTACTTTAAGCTTAGAGAAGAAACATCGTGACGTTTTTAAAGTGTGTCTTGCATTCAGAAACATTCCGAAATACATCTACTTTAATATATGTGGACAAAAATGCTTAGAAAGAAGAATATATTCATAGAGTTACATACATAAATAGTTATTACTTTAAACCCAGTGCATTAATAAATCCAAAAAGACATCCAAGTGCTTGAGCTAGTCAAGTGATAATGAAATGAAGCTAGAGTTACACCTCAGTGCATTAGAGTAAGTGGAATATAGATATAGGGAAATTGTTCCATTAGTTGAACATATCGTTAGGCCTATTTTGTGAGTGGAATGCCAAAGAAATTAGTCGAGTAATAGTACTGATATTAAGACAACTGCCAAGAGCCTTGTCATTTGCAAACCTTAAATATATGGGGGGAAGAGGCAGACTTCTAAGTAATTTCCTATCTTAGGAGGGTAGCAGAGCTGTTCAGTAACAGACCAGTTGTCACAGTCTCAGCATTTCCGATTTAATCTCAGTAATCAGTAGCCTGTACAGAACCCGAGCCAAAGCCAGCGTGCTCCACTTAATCTTTAACCCAGATTTAGGATCTCATCCTAGCGGTTGTCCAGAGAATCCCTGGTTTAGAAGGTAAAGGGTCCTGGTCCACACAGAATTTTCTGTTGAACCTCTGGGGTTTTGCTGGGAAGTTTATGTATGTCCTGGTAGAAAAAGGGCATGGATGAAAGACCGTTTCTGTAGAACAGCCAACCTTCTGTGCTTAAGATGGATCATGGTTTTAACATATTAGGTGCAACAAAGAGTGATGTGTTTTTTCTTTTTACCGATGGAGTCCTGTCTCCTCACGGAATGAGATAGCCCAGCCATTCTCCTTTCAGCTGTGTTGGGAAATTCTCTCTGCTTAATCCAAGAGGATGTCTTGCTACATATCTTTCAGGCAAATAAAACATCCTTGCCTGCAGTTCTGGCTCAGATGTGTAGTTCTTGCATCGCTGGATTCATTGCTACTAGTGTTACAAGGGAGCTTTCCGGGAAAGGAGCTGATACTTGTACCGTTTTTTCTCTTGGAATTCATTGTTTCTTCTAACAGAATTCTACATGGAGCCTAGACACTAGGCATTGCTTTTATTTCTAAATATATATCTATATCTATATATATATGTATGTATTTCTAAGACTGACCAAAAAGTGGTATGAAAACAGTCCCCCTTGAAAAGCTAGATTTACCAACATTTACCTTACAGTGATACGTACTTCTAGGATGCTATTCATACGAGTAAAATTAAGAGTGTTTGTAAGCAGTTGCCAGCTGGAGACAGATACACCTTTTTTTTCTCTCTTGTATACTGTGTATACCTAGCTACTTGATATGTCAGATAGGTAATCTTGTAAGGACCTTGGCAAATGCTTATTTTTCATGGTGGCTGTTGTATATTATGAAAGGTTTATCTTAAGTTGTAATGCTTAAAACATTTCTAGATCTACCACCTGTTATCAGTGGATTGGAGAGGGGATCATTTTTTCCGAAAATGTTCTTTAGACAAAAGTAATGTTATAAAGGGTATGTACTGTGAAGCTGCAGCATTCAAGGTTATATTACGTTCTTACTACTTGAAACAGAGTAACAAAATTACTTCACTAAAGCATCGCTAAAATTGTTAGAGGGAGGACAGGTTTGCACTTTTATTAGACCAATTGATAGATGGAAGATGCAGGCTTTTAGACTCTGTGTCCTTTCAGAGCTAATGAAAGGATGCTGAGCCCAAGAGCTTGTTCTTTTTTTTTTTTTTTTTGAGCCGTCTCAGTTGGTGTTAGGAAAAAGAGAGAGAAATTGCTTCGTCTTCAATAAACTTTTCTCTCTCCTCTATTCCAGGTTATGACATTTAATGCGTTTTCTTCTTTCATCCTGGTTGACAAAAATACTGTCCCCCCTACCCGAAGCATATGGATAAGAGCTACCGTCTTATATTAATCCTCTTGTTACTTCAGGAGGATGCACAGCATCCTAGTTGTGCATAAAAGTGCAAATATATTACAATTACAGAGGAAATTAATTGTTAAGAGATCTACCAGGCTTGGAATCAAATTGGAAACTGTCTAAATGGCTGAATGAAGGGCTTTGTATTAAAAAGGCAGATCCCTGCACTAATACGTGAGTGAACTCTTAAGCAGAGATTGTAATTTCTGTACTGGTATTGAGAAGCATCGCCCTCTACGCTTAACGTGGCAGATTTCACTGGGGGCTGAAGCGGTCCTCAGCGTGAGCAAAAGAATCATAAGTTAGCCCTTAGTAAGTAATCCTGTATCAAATGGGTAATTCGTTTGATAAATTTAGCCTCTTTATTTGCATTTGCAGTGTTCATGAGGCGATTCGTTTCCTTAATTCATCGCCTGAATGTATTCCACAAAATATTTTTCATGGGCTTTATTTTACTACGTGGATAGGTGCCAAGCGGTTTACTGGAAGTACCCGATATCCTTTATCTGAGATTTCACCTGGGTAGTGATTTGCCTCGTAAGTCACGAGGCTCTGTTTGTTCTGACCGGTTCAGGCAGGCGTGCAAAGGCCACTGGGGCTTGGAGCCCCCCAAGAATGGATGCTAGGGAATAAGATTTGGGGGAGTTTGAAATGCCTCTGGCCTTCTTCTCTTGATCAATGAAGGGCCATCCTGAAGGTTTTGGTTGCAGCTGCTTTTCCCATCCCCGTGCAGGTTTTTCAGGTTGTCATGTTCACAGCTGATAACCGCCTGCGTTTTCACAGGTTTAAACTGGAGGCAGTCAGACTGTCATCTCCTTTCTTCACTGCTTTCCCTCACAAAGCTTTCAAGGCACTGTGGATGGGCTGGGTCCCTGCCGATGAGACGAAGCCTAAATTTGTGTCCAGACACCTGCTGTGGGTACACGAACGCGTCTGGGGCTGAGCAGAAGCTGGGACAGAGCTGAAGTGACCAGCCACAGCGGCAGCAGATTGGGACGTGGTGTCACAGTCATTGGCATGTGCCCTGGTTGTGGGCAGGATCACCTGCAGCCCAGGCCTGTTGCCTGGAAGGAGCAAAACGAGTCTCATTTCCCTGACCCCACAGCTCCGATGGAGCTGAAATCCCTGCTGTTGTATTGGGATGCTCAGGGGACCCTCTGGTTTCTCTGGCTTGTGAAACTTTTGACTCGTCACTTGGAAATTCTGCTTGGCTTTTCAAATGGTGAACATGCAATGAGGTGGTGCGTGAGCATGCATCCCTTTCCTTTCCAGGCCTATGTATCAAGCAATTGAGAGTGTACTGGTGGTACACTGACAATTTCACATGGGCGCGAAATGCTCTCTGCACCCCTTTGAGCTGTCTTTATATTGGAGGATGTCATCCTCAGGTGGCTTCTGCAGGACCCCTTGCTGAAGAACTTAATTCAAAACAGCTGGGGAGGAGCACGACCCCGCTGTTTCCCATGATGGATCCTTGTCCCTCAGTAGCAGAGGCTTCAAAGGAAGCACTACCCATATGGGCGAGCTGGAGGAGCCTGTGCACCGGACTGGGATGTTGGCTTTGCTTTCTGGTTCTCTCACGGCACCTACAGACCCTGATAAAGTACACTCCAACATAAATAGGATGCTGTAAAAATTGTTCTCAGTCCAAAAGTTTAATATAGCCATAATGCTTAAAAGATTTGTCCATTTCAAAATGTGTCTGAAACAACTAACCTCATAAAATCTCAAGCTAACTAGAAGTTAAAGGTGTTCGTAAAACTGTGAGACAAAATTTTTCTTTGGCTTTTTGTCTTCATTTGCCGAGGCAATGACTGTGCCAGTCCTACTGCTCACTGGGGTTGTCTGCCGTAGCCCCTTTTGCCAGTGTCTCAACGTGGTGCAGGAGGATGAACAAGAAGCACCTCAGGAGCGGTGCTTGGGAGGCAGAGTATGTAATTGGTGGCTCAGGTACTGTCTTCAGCATATCAAGAGATATGCAGATCAAGAGAGGGTTCCTAGCAGTTTCTGAGTTTTTAGATAGCGGTTATTAGGTTTCCACTACCTAATAAAATGTTAATGGGCAGTTTCCTGCTTCAGTTTGAATCATAATAAAACTTCCTAGTACGATCCCTTCTGAATTTTTTTGTGGCTGACTGCTGACAGAGCATTGCTCTAGACTTTTGTCTGTGTGTTGCAAGTGTTGGTCGCCCCGAAATTCGGGCTTAGATCCTCTGATTGTACGTAGTTTGATAGAGACTTGTGATATTGGCTGCTATACTGTCTGGAAAATTGTTTGCCTCCTCATTCCTGATGCTCCAAGCAATGGCACTGCATGGAGCAGGGTATGGACAGACAATGGGACCGTAATAAGATGTCCAGTAGCATCTTGTAGACATTTTCTTTGTCTCCTTTTGTGAGACTGAGGATGGAGCCTGCAGTCAATCCAGAAGCCGGGGAAATGGCTGTTTCTATGTATTTGTCCACTCCCTCCAAATCCCTGAGCTCTCCAGCCTGGATAAGGGCTGCGTTGAAACAGTGAAGTGGCAGGCGATGAGGATGCCCTTGAAAGCACAAGGGGTCATGCAGATGCAAGGACCAGGCTGCTGTGTGTGTTATCAGCGTGGGAGAGCACAGGGAAGATGATGAGTGCGGTAATTAGAAAGGTGAATATGGAGCAATCATTTACCATCTCTTGTAATGCAAGAAGTGTAAGGTGTCCCAGGAAATGATGAATCGGGATGAAAACAAGCAAAAGGAAGTAGTTTTTCACCCAACACATAGTTAGGGTATAAGAATGCTTGCTATGAGGTGCTGCGGAGCCTGTAGGACTTAAATATGGTTAAAAACAGGATTAGCTCAACCAACAGAGGACTGGTCCAGCAGTGGCTATTAATCACTGCGGTCTATATGTAACCTTAGGCTCAGGGAGCGACTGGTGGGGGAGGGAAATGTGTTGCTGTTCTGTTCTGTACTCAGTCCTTCACACACGGGTGCCTGGCACCAGAAGGTGAACAAGCAGAAGCTTTTTCTGTGTAATACCGTATGTGAATACATCTTTGATCAGGGATCTTTTCTCCCTGCTGTGTTGCATATTGTGGCACCCCATGTAAAGCATTCCAAATGCATTTTATGCCATGCTCAAAAATATCCTGTCCTATCTGGTCGCTGACACTGAGTCACTTCATGTGCTCAAGTGCTTCTAATTGCAAAGGATGGAGTTGAATTTGTGTTTGTCTCATTTGATTGCCTCTGCCTTAGGTTACTGATGAGATTTTGCTAGAAGCTTGTATTTAGAAATGTGTCACCACATGCAAAATATACCATTTTGTGTGTGACTACTACATTAGCATACATATGGGTGAGAAATCCACTTTAGCACTTGTGTAAACAAAACTCAGTTGTTTTCAGTATTTAAGGGCAGGGAGGAAATAAGGAAGTTTCGCAATAGATTTTTTTTTTTTTTTTAAATTGATGTATATTTTCCCAAGGAGTGCCTCATTCCTTTTGCGTAAGGTAGAAGCATCTGTGAAATAGAAATCCAAATCTGATCCTGGCTGCGAGCACCATTTCCTGCACTGGAACAACATTGTCCAGTTCACTCGCAGTGGGAGCGGCAGCTACCGCGTAGTCTTTATATGCAGCTGAGGCTCGTATGGGTATATGTATTTTACAGCAGATCAAGTGATACGGTACATAAAAGAAGCCATCGATGTGGTGACAAAAAAACCAGTGCCTAACTTCTTAGGAGGTTGGTACTAAGGATTTCTATTTGATATGGCTTCAAAAGCTACAAACACATTTTACATTCAGCGAGACTCCGGTGTTGTGGGACTGGTGTAACTAAGCAACACGGGAAGAAAAAGTGCACCAGTGCTGCAGTAAGGCCAGGATGTACAGAGTGTATCAGTGGAGGTTTCTTTAAAATCAGACTAAAAAAATTGATTAAACTTGCTTAGTGTCAGATGGAGGTTTATATAGTCCCTATTGCTCTGTATGCAGGATTGTATGATTAAAGGATACAAATGTTCAGAACCAAAAGAAGTCCTATTTCTTTTTCCAAAGCAGAAAAATGTGCTTTTTTTGTTAAGGATCTTTTTGTTTTACCTTTTTCTTTTTCCCTTCTTCCTCTTATGAGCACTGAGGATGAGGGAAAGCTTTATGGAAAATATAATTTTTTACAAGTAGATGTGAAAAGAGTCAGGCCTGGGTTTAGTTGATCTCATCTGGCAGAGATTTCCAAATCTGCTTTTCCTCAAAGAAAACGTTCCCTTCTCTGCTGTTGGTCAGTCTGTTGTATTCTCCCAGTGGAGAACTGAGTTGGAGGGATCAGAACAACCCAAAGCACTCTTGAGCTCCTTTGTTATTGTGAGCCTCATGCGTATGTTTAGGCTTCACCAAACCCTAACGTGTTCTCCTGTGGTTTACTATGCTACAAAAATGTCAACATAGAGCCTGTACACTGTTGTGAAGTTCCTGTTGGGTAGCAGCAGGGGTCATAAGCAATCAAAAAGTGATTTTTTCAGTTACTAACAATTGAAAATGGATGCGAGATGCAAGAGTAGAAAGCTCCCTAAGGATGTTAAGATGATCACATAGATAGGTGGCTGAAGCTTTGGGAAGACAAGTGTGACAGAGAGAAATATGGAGACCGAGAACTCTCTCGGTCCTTTGGAGTCCTGGAAACCTGATGTTGTCATGGTTTAGACAGTTTGCATCAGGCAGGTACCCTGGCCCACGCTCCCACCCACTCCCAGATTGGACACAAGAAGCTTTTTGTTTGAGCAAGCAGAGACCACTCCAAAACAGGATCAGTTTTCCTCAGTGTTGCGAGACTGTTGTGCTGCATATCCTCTGTTCTTCTAGTGGAAGCTGTACAGGCAGATGATGGAATACCTGCTAGGCAAATGCTTGAGGGCAGGAACTTTTTCAGCTGGACAACTGTTTTTGTATAGCAAATAAGCTCAATAGGATGGCTGCAGCTGTCAGTGCTGAAAGGTTTTATGGTTGCTTTTTGGTTTGGGCTTTTTTTCAGGCATCTGCAGTATGATCACCAACTTGTCCCTTCAACCTTCTGTACAGCTCTGCCCATCTCATTGCTCTGTTTGCCAGTGCCGTGTCTAATACAGGCTGCAGAAGGGAGGCTGGTCTGGCCCCACAGTGCCCTCCCAGCCCCTCCCCTGCTTATGTTCATAGAATCACAGAATTGCCCATGTTGGAAGGGACCTTTCAGATCATCCAGTCCAACCATCAACCTAACATCAACCTGACAAAAAAACATCACTAAACCGTATCTCTAAGCACTATGTCTACCTGTCTTTTAAATACCTCCAGGGATGGCGACTCAACCACTTCCCTGGGCAGCCTGTTCCAATGCTTAATAACCCTTTCAATGTAAAAAGTTTTCCTAATATCCAGTCTAAACCTCCCCTGGTGCAACTTGAGGCCGTTTCCTCTTGTCCTGTTGCCTGTTACTTGGGAGAAGAGAGCAACCCCCACCTTGCTACACCCTCCTTACAGGTAGTTGTAGAGAGCAAGAAGGTCTCCCCTCAGCCTCCTTTTCCCCAGGCAGAACAACCCCAGCTCCCTCAGCTGCTCCCCGCAGGACTTCTGCTCCAGACCCCTCACCACCTTCAGTACGTGGAGCCGTGCTTGCAAGGAGGAGCAGGCTGAGACACACTGGCTGCCTGGAAATAAGGAAACGTCTGGCAATCAGGAAACAGCAGAAAGTGCTTGAGAAAAGGAACAAATCCTGAGGGATGAGACCAGGCAGCTGAGGAAAGGTTAGAGGAAGGCAGGGAGGAGCTAGCAGCATGCAGTGCTGTTGGGAAGCGCCGGCAGCCCGGGATGCAGACCCTGAATGCAGATGAAACAGCAGCCTCTTGCAGCAGGGAGCTGGCTCTTGTATAAGATCTCTTCAATGCACGCACAGTTAAAAATAAAAGGTGTTTGTATAGCGTTGACTCTCCGCGTGCTAACATGAAGAAGAATGCAAATAGAAGCGTGAGCAACAAGGAGGAGGTGGTTTAATGGCTTTGGGGATTAGCAGCAGTATTTAGAGCCTTTCACCTCTCTGTTCCTAACATAAATCTTAACACAGATTGATGGTTTTAGCCATCTGGCTTGTGTTTGCTTGTATGCAGCAACTAGTGAGCCAGAGAAAGAACCTGACCAGCAAGGCAAAAGAAAAAAAAAATACGACAGAAGAAGGCATCTTCTTCTCCAGTGTCAATGAGAGCAGGTATGGTGCAATTATTCTGTTTCAAAGGGCTCAGCAGGTAACAAGGGAGAGGGCAATGGAAGAATAAGAGGCATCACTTGGTACATGACTCTGCCAGGGAGCCTGTGACTTACAGAAATGTGCGTGCTCTGAGCATCTTGCTCTCAAATGCAGAGCTCTGTGATCTTGAGAGATATAGTTATCCCAGATAGCATGAATGTTAGAGGGCGAGTTTCAATCATAGGTTGACTCTCAACTGTAAATTATTTTATACTTGACTGGAAACTGTTGTCCCATACATCACTGATCTAATACCTTAATTTTGTATACTAGAATCCAATTTATAAGCTGGAAAATTTTGCACTTTCAACCATATTACACATTTTGGATTGGACGGCTTCCTTGTATTCTAAGCCTTCTGAATACTGATGGGAGTTTTCTTGGGCATGGACTGACCCTTGCAGGGAGTCACTGTCTGTTTTCTTCTCGCTTCAGGCTGCAAGGTCTGTCATTCCTTTTCCAGCAAGGTCATCTTGGTAGAGCTTCCCAAAATCCAGGGCTTTAATGGGGAAGCCACGTGAAAGGTCACTGTTCTTCTTCTCTAGACAAAAGGGTAACCAAGAGTTGGTACATGCGTGCACACACTATAGCATGATTTTTCCTAGTCAGTTGTTTTTCAACAGTTCTTGAGTAAAGGTGAGAGTTACAGAGGACCCCGCCTCAGGTGTTTCAAATGGGGGAGCTTGGGCAAGAAATATGGACAGTATGTCTTTAAGGAAATGTTTACTGGTCTCACAGATTCACTCTTGGGTTCTCCTGTGGTTTTACTCAATTTTACTTTGGGGTTGACTGTGGTGCGTATTTCAAACCAAAGCAGACCTCTAGAAGGCTGCTTCTAGATGCGGTAAAAAAATGTATGGGCAACATTTTTTAAAAAAAAAAACAACCCAAACCCTAGGTATTGCAAATCTAGTTTATTGCAGTCTTGGCACTGATTTTGCTTTATATTAGGCATGTAGAGCTTCAGTAAAAAATATTTTTACTTGCTTTTACTTCTTCAGAACCAGTAACCAAGAAACTGCCTGTAATATCATTCTTTTGGGGGGAAAGTGAATGAATTTGGGACATAGATTTCTAAAACACTGGGTTTTATCTCAAATAATTGGTTTGGACATAGAGCTCTGTCAACTAAACGTGGTGTTTGTCACTTCAGCTAGCCACACCAAGGTCGGTGAAAGGGCCTGCTTTATATTTGACAGGGACTTCCACCAGATGCATTAATAGTGTGAGAGTAAGAATTATAGACACATGAAGTGAATGGGGAGTGCTGGGTGCAAAGTGAAACTCAGATTCAGATCTAGATCGGGGTAGAATTTTCAAAGGCACCACAATGACACAGGGATCATGTCACCAAGCTCCCATTTTCAGAACCGACGTAAGGACTTTACTGCCTCTCAGTGAGACTTGGGTTCCTTTTCCCAGAAAAACAGCCTTTAATTCACAATTAGTTCACAAAAGCAGCCTTTGCCTCTTCATAATTATATTGCATAATGACTTCACTACTTTTTAATAACATCAGATTTCTTGTCTGTGTCCATTATCACCAGCTTAGAAGCTATTCTGTTGCTTTGGGAATTTCAAATTCCAAGTCACTTACAGAACTATAATTAAGAACTTCCGCAGAAAACCAGGTGATATATGTAAGTTAAGATATTATATTCTGCTGATTTAGTGTCAAGTCTTAGATTAATTTTAAATTTTGTCATGCTGGTTTCATTATATACGCTTCCATGGAAAGATCATGTTATTGGAAACTGAATAATTAATATTCTCTGTGTTACCCAAATGTTTTCCGAGTGGTTTGTTGAAAAATGTCAGGACTCCAATTGAAAATCCTGGCTCTGTTGAAGTCAATGGCAGAATTCCCATTGGCTTTAACAAGATTTTTCATTTTCTTATCTCAAAAATTACTTGTCAAAGCTCCTTAAATTTCTGTGTACAAATTTGTGTTTGTACAGTCGGGGTCCTTGTACCTTTTTGATCTCCAAAACAATTGTTTGCAGAATAAAGAGAAAGGAAGTGAAATGTCCTTATCCCTTGGGCCGGACTAAAGCGTACTCAAGAGAAACGTAACCTGCTGTCATTTAGTGGCTTCTGAAAGTCCTCCAGATCATGTCTGAATGAGATGGAAGGGTGAGACGGACGGATACAGATCCATCTACTGTAGATTTACAAGCATCCGTGAAAGTTCTCACGCTTGTGACTTTAATGCTTGTAGCAAACATAATTACCAGTGGAGGCCTCTATTATTAACCAATTGTTCTGTTCTCATGTTATGTAAAATAAATTTCAGGCTCCAAATCTTGATGAATGCAGAGCTTAATCCTCATAGTGTGTGTTACAGCGTTTGGATCTCAGCGGAGTTTATAGTGTAAAGATCTGACCCTGTAAATTAGGACCTAAATACTACTGTTAGTTTCCGTAAGCATCGATCATAATATTGCAGTCCTTTGGGTTCAAATGTTGGTCATAATATGCACATACGTAAGTTTGAAAGATGTTAAGCTTTAGACAGAAATTGCAGGCTTGCTACAGAATTTGCATGTGCCCAAATCCATTTAAAAGAGCGTAATGGAGTCTGTATGACATTAACTAGTTGACATTTAAGTTCTGTTGTCAATGAGCTCTCCATGAGATGATTAAGGCTTTGGAACATTGAATTACCTAGATGTTAACTAAGGCTGATAATTTTTTTTTTCCTCATCAAACCAACTTGTAGTAAGAAATTCTTTTGTTACTGAAATGCAACTTTTTGCATAAGGAATCTGCTTTCTTTCATATATCATCTTAATAATTACAATTGTTCAATTCTTGGCTAGACCAAGTCTGGTCTTAAACCAAAGTCACATCTGGCAAATTTATAGTAACTGCTTTATGTGGTATGACTTCTGGATAACTAGTTCTCCTCTTAACATAGCCAGCTGTTCCTGGGAAACAAAGCAAACTGAAACTTGACAAGTAAACCAAAGCCTCTGCTAGAAAAGAGAATGCAATTTCATTTCATGCAAGTAATAATTTGCCGAATTCTGTAAATTTTGCACAGTTTTATTCCCTGTCTGTATTCCCTGCAGTTGCTCTATCTTTTCCCATCCACCTCCAGATCTCACTGCAAAATGTTAAATGGGAGGAGGCAAACTAAGAAAAGGCAATTTGAAACATGGAATATTTCATTTTAGAGGCTTTCTGGTATTCTTATTAATCATTTTCTTTCCATTTTTTTGACAGATGATGCTAATGAAGAAGGGACTGAGCTGAGTGGAGAGACAGGTGAGTAAACAATATTTTATGCTAAAATATATCACTTCTCTGAAGCATCAACCGAACTGAAAGAACTCTTGAAACTAATTGCCTTGGTTGTGATAAGCAGTGCCAATCATTTATTGCCAACATTACGACAATCTTCTTTGGTTTTTAACATAACGTAGGGTAAACCATCCCTGATAATAAATGGTACACGGTAAGAATGGCTGAGATTACCTTTTTAATGTCATCATCTGTTATGAGCCTCTGGGTGATACTTGGTTTCTTTTTATTAATAACTAGTTTGAACATGAATGGGAAATAATTAAAATTCTGCAGTCTCTTTGTCTGTAAAAAGGTGTGAATACAGCAATTCTAGAGTCATTTGCAATTCTGATTAGTGGCCATGATTTGTTTGCAATGAAAACAGTAGCAAAACTCTCCCGCAAACTCTTAAAATCATTGGACTTGATTGGACAACATTTCAGAGGACTTTTCGTGGTCCTTGTAGTGTGCTGTTTAAAACAAGTGCCAATGTTTAGGATTTGTGAATGTGGATAGACTTGAAATGGAAATGATTGGTAGGTATAAAAGAAAGAAAGGCCTGAGGAGCAAGAAAAGGAGAGGACAGAGGATCAGATATCTCTCATGAGGACAAAAGCTTCCAGTCAGAAGACTTCTGCTAGTTTTTTTTGTAGAGGGCTTCATCCATTTAATCTTCTTGGTCAGGCTTTTTGTAACAGGCTTTCACCACAGCACCCTGTGTTACTTTCCCTGCTGACCTTCACCTAGAGGTTCTCAGGGGGCATCTCCTGTTGTGTAAGAGACTTCTGTGCAATGAAGGATCTCCTTTTACACACAGCATAGCTCCCCCTACTCTTCCTCTCCGCCTCTCCTTCCTAACCAGCTAGTACCCATCCCTGACAGTGCACCAGGCCTGTGCCCTGTCCCCCAGCTCTCTGTGACTCAGATCCCATCGTAGCCCAGTGACTCTGCAGGAACTTCCAGTTCTTCTCTTTATGAAAAGATACGGGATTAGAAAGGAGAGCAACATGGAGAAAGGTAGAGATATACCAACCAGAAAACGGAGGTAAAAGCTTTTGAAGCAGTGTGTTGGTTGCTTAAATTGGCAAGATTGTCCTAAAGACAAATGGATGATGAAGGTTTATGCAACCAGTTAATTAGCTTAGAAATACTTGAAGAATGGTGTATACTCATAGATGTGAAAACGTGGGTATACACAGCTAGATATGTGTTACACTGATGGATTAGCACATTCTTTTATGGCTGTTCTGGCCTGTTGATTTTATTGCTTATAATTATAATTACTTTTCGGTGTCAAAATTACTGGATAGGAACTTTTAGAAATTTTAATACAATTAGTGTGATTGATATAGTTGTACATACATACATAAAAGTAGAAAAATAAAGACCGTCATTATACAACAAACATTTGCCAAAGATTATCCTACAGTTCAGTTTTCATTATTCATGTAATATTTCCAATTTCATTTTTTACAGTTATCGTGCCATGTATATTCTTATAAGCCAAATTATTTTGCATTTTTTGTCTTGTTGCTTTTATGGAGATTATGCAAATTACATTGATTTTTTTTTTTTTTTAAAGCATTTTAAATTAGAATTAAAAGGAAGTACATTTTCACTTAATAGCCGGTCTCTTCTTTCTTGCCTTATATCCTTCACAGCTTCATTAATTTAGGTGAAGCTACAAAGCTGCTCTGGGAAATTATCACTGAATTAAGTCATTTGAGGAAGATATTTCTCTGCCTGTCTGTTTTTTCGTGCATGTGAGAGAGATGAGATCATAGCTTCTCTGACAGGTTTGCCTGTAGGGTGCTATGAGCTTCAACAGCACGTACTTGGTTATTTCTTTATCACTTGGAGATATTTTGGGCATCAGTGCGTTGACTGTTGGCAATCAATATCTACATGGCTAAAGAGAAGTATCTTTTGTATATCTGTTCCAGTAATGGGGCAGGTATACAAAAGTTACGCCCTTTTGACCTATTTGTATATGGAGTTTTTAATGATTGTAGGATGCATTTGTGGGAACTATAAATACACAGATTTTTATCAGTTGAAGGATGTCTGGTTTTTACTGTTCTAAGGGAAAAATAGAGTAGCAACTTCTGGTCAACACTTCAAGATATTAATTGAATAATCATTCTTCATTCCACTTGACTTCATGGGTCATGACTCCAGCAGATGGAGCCAGCAGTTGGCACCAATATTGATAACCCTGTTTTTTTGAGCTGTCTGTATCCAGTGTGCTTGGGGGTTATTTCTCCCATTCCTGTGCTTAATAAAAATAAATACAATTTAAAAAAGGGGAAAAAAATGTTGGATTCCTGGAGAGCACATGTTGCAGACTACATGCATGTGTAGAACCTCTGGCAGAGAATCACGTATTCTAAATTTGACCTAAATTCCCGTGCCTCCAACTTCCTATTGGCAAGGTATTTCTGAGGGCCAATATCAAACCAAGGGAAAACATGTTAGAAGTACAGGGACACAAATGAGATGTAGGCTCATTGTATCTGTACCCATTTCCGTTTGAAGAATGTAGTAGAATGAGGTGGACGTTACAGAATTGGTCCTAATTTAAACCTGGTGGCAAGATTAGAGGAAAAAAACCTGATCCTGGTCTGGCATCAGCTGAAATCAGTGGGAATATGTCCATCGACTTCAGTGCACACCAGATTAGGCCTTGGGAACAGCTAGAGAATTAGCTGGGAGTAAGGAATAACAGATGACCAAATGTGTGTATTATTGAGTGATGGATACATTATGAAAGTAATCTGTCTTGCATTTCTACCACCCTGAAGTGCAAATATCTCATTACACACAGAAAGGCCTTACTTGCTATGATGTCTCTTCAAAATAAATAAGGGAATATCTTAATTACTTCTGCCAGATAATCTCCATTAACCTCTACATTAATACTATAAAATCAACAAGCATGAATGACCATTTTAGCCAGTTAATCACATAACGTCACTGCATATATTGGATGTACTAGAATAAGAAAAACATTTAAATATAAAAATAACCTAGTTTTATTAAATATACACACTGAAGACCACTCTTTTAATGGCATTCGGCTTGTGGGATTTTGACCCATTAGTTTGTTATTCTGGATGCTGTATCTTGTAGCAGCTGCTGACTTAACGGCACCATTTAATTCAAAGTGCCTTGATGTTATCATATGTCACACGGTTTGCTGTTAGAATGGCTTGAGTCAAAAGGGCAGATATAATAATAGTGGGTACGGACCTGTGCAGTTATACAGCTCAGCTTTCCTTTATGAATGAATTCTTACACACGCAAAGAGAAGACCAGATGGCCTAATATCCTTGTCTACCTTTAACTTCGGTGATTTAACACTGCAGAGTCATGATGCTTAATGTTTTAAGCTCCATTAGGGGAAGATTATTCTAAACTTTAACTTCTGAAGGACTTCTCTTTTATACCCACAGATTCACATATCCATGCACAGAAGCGTGCAAAATAAGCCCTAATACTGCCATAATTGTGTGCGCAATTGCAGTGATTGCGTGTGGAAATTACAGAAGCATGTGCTATTATGAGAAGCATGGTCCAGATTCCTGCACAGTAATATCGCGTTATTATGCACTGACATAAGTTAATTCTCTTACTATTCAAAAATAATTAAAAAACCCAGAAACACCCAGAAAAGAGTTTCGGTTCTGAATCCGTATTATCCCTCAATGTGTTCAGCTTCACTCTCCACCTGGTACCAAAACCTTTTGACCTCACCTGTATGAGTGTTGCCACGCTACTGTTTCTCATTTCTCATCTAATAGCTGTTTGTAATAAATGCCCTGCTGGTTATCCCGTTTCTATCCTGAGCATCCTAATTAACCACCTATTCATTACTTCAGAAGCCCCAGTCAGCTAGGATGGCAGGACGAAGGATCTTGTTCACGCTAAGAAGGAAGCCCTATTACAAACAATGCTGTACAAATACAGGATTTCTTTGTACGTTCCACTGTGTGAACACTCTTATACTTGGCCACTTGTTTGGGGAGGGGGGAGACTTTCTCTTATTTTTCTGAGATGAAAATAGCAATCACGTGTAACCAAGGAGATTTGGAAGTGTTGAGGGATTTTGGGAATAGCTTACTTGGAGACACACTGTGAGATTTAAGTGGCTTGTTGACCCTCTGAATTCGCCTATAAAGAAGAATCATTTCTCCCAGTGTTAGAGCTCAGGAACCTTTTTGCACAGATGATCACGATTAGAAAAGCTTTTAATACAATCACTTCAGACACCTGTCTAGGTGTGCTGTTTTTAAAAAGAAATTTGAAGGCAAAATTTCTGTAGTATTTGGTTAACTATTCTGAAAGACATACATCCTATTGGAGAGCAGAAAGGGTTGAGAGTTGTATTTTGACCATAATAAAAAGACATTATTTTGAAGCCTGCACAAATCCTTTTCTGTCTCTGGAATGAGGGAAATCTGCTAAAAAGCAGTGAAATTGTGATTGAAATCTTGTTCTCCTGGGGCCATGCCTCTGCATCCTTTTGTGAGCATTTTAAGGTTCTTCATAGAGTGCAAAAAGATCATTTCTTTTGAGAGAGTAACAGTTTGGCTTTCTCTGAATGTAAGCCTCCTCCCGCTCTGTCTTTGTGCTGTCAATTAAGATGTTGGTTATATTATCTAATGTATTCAGATACTCCTGAAAGACCCGGCTGGACATTTGCACTTAAACTTGATTGACATTTGACTTGTGGGACTGGAGGAAACCTCACAGATTGGTTAGATGATAAAATTCATCACTAGAGGGGTGAGTGTTGATTGAAACACTCCTATCGATTCGGTTCCCTGATGTGAATCGTTGTCAACCAAAAAAGGAAACATAGCAGGTAGTTCAGAGTGGCATTAGAACCAAAGAAGCCATACATCAATATGGTCCACTATAAATATTCAAGTTATTTTTTAAAAGAATGGAAGAGTGTTGGCAGGAATCAGTCTTTAAAAGCCTGGTTATTTTCAGGATCTCTTTTTTGTATTGAAGTTCCTGTTGAACTCTGTCACCATTGCTCCTGAGTAACCCCTTTAAAGGGTCTTGATTTGGTGGGTTTTGTCCTTATTTTTCCCCACAGTGTTTCTTGTGGTTACTCCTACGTTCTCACCACTCCAGAAATAAATTCATCTTAGCACTTGAAAAATCTTGTTTTCCTCAAAATATTATATTTGAATTTCAAATTCAGATGAGCAAATGCGATGACATGACACATGACATGTCATGTTAAGTGTTAAGCATGTTAAGTGCTGTCAGGAAAGGTCTACCTTCTGATACTAAGCCAAACCTCAAAGCATGTTCTGCTTTGCAGTAAATCGCTATATTTACCGATCGCTGAGGGCCCTTCATGCTCTGAACTATATGGAATTCTGTAAGGAGACAGAAATTCCATTCTGGAAGAAATTTTTGAGAACAATATTGAGTTTGGCTTTTTGGGGGGTAATGCTCGTTCCTTAAAATTACGCAAGTGAGATGGAATTTAGTTACTCAAATACAGATCTCCATTTTGGAATTTTTGTTGCCATTTTGAGCTATTGCTTGACGTAAATTCCTGCCAGCTTCCCAATCTGTGGCTCTTCTTTATTTTTGGACATAAGTACAGTAGAGTAACCAGTTTCCCAGGAGGGCAGGCAGAGGACATTTCTGAGTTTCCTGGGCTCGGTACAAAGCCAACGATTCAGTCCCTTTTTCACTGTTGAATGAACAAAATATTCCCCTTCACCCTGCAAGTTCCCTTTCCACATCCTCACTTACTTCTTTCATGCCTCCTGTTTGGAAACTTTCAGCGTTTTGGTTCTAGATATATGTAGTTGTGGAAGGGTAGAAGATAAAAGGGTAGTATCTACAGCTCTTGGCAGAGCCGAGTCCTGTATGAGAACTGGGCATCTGACTGCTTCAAGTTGTTTAAAAATCCAGCAACGTACAGAGTAGGTGATTGTGTGAGCTATGTATGACAGCAGAAGAGATGGGAGTTTTTGGAACACTTAAGCAACTTATAATACACATGCAGATAGATTTTTTTCTCAGGTGCTAATTAGCGAATCAGTCTGAGGTAATACCATGATTCTTATTTTCTCACAGCACGGCAATAGGAGCTAAATCAGGCAAGGCCATATGTCTTCCTAAATTTCTTTCCAGCATGCACAGAAGTATGTTTTCTTTAGGCTTCTCGTCCACCCAAGCCCTCAGTTGGCCACAGGGAATGGGGAGGTTTGGTGGAAAGTCAAATGACAAAGTCATTTTCCCATCGTGGTGGAATAGATTCAATAGGTGGATGAATTGAGTTTTAATTGTCTGCCATTCTCCGCTTTGGTGGTTAAGCAACAATGTTTGAAGAATGTTTTAATTAGTGAACCTGCCTTCATTAATTATCTTAATTTACAAATACCTTTTATGATTAATTTCCAGCTTGGCCTCCCTTTTGTACTAACAGGCTGTCTGTGCCACCAGTTTGTACCTTGAGATCTATCATAGCGAACAAACAGTAATTTCATCCTTTAAGTTAAGATGACAGGGTATTTTGGAAACATTGTAGAAAAAGTTCATGAGTTTTAAAGTTTAACCAGCTGGTATTAAACACTGTGAACTTCAGTCCCTACAAAGAGAGGAGATCTTAAACTTCGCTGGCCTCAGTTACTTAGAAGGCTTTCCTTTTCCTCCATCTTCCTGTTGCTTTCTGGGTAAAAGGTCGGAATGGATTTTTTTCAACCGGAACATTTCTATCTCGTAAAGCTTTCATTTCCTTAACTTTGCTTCACTATCAAACTTGCTTCCCTACCTTTCATTTCATTACTAATTTCAGTCGATATTCATTTGTTGCTGTGTTATAACATTGAATGGAGAATTGAGCTGAGAGGGAAAAATCATTTTGTTCAGATTATTTCTCCACAGTTCCATAATGCAGTATAATATATATTATGTTTAAAACTGCATATTAAAGCATTATTAGATTTTCTATTTCTGAGGAGATTAAGAGCTTGTGAAGAAATATGTAATTTTAGTATGAGCTTTCTTCACTGCTGTCATGTGTAAGTTAGGGAAAGTCCAGTCTAAGCTGGAAGATGCCTATTATGACTTTTGTAACAGATGACACAGAAAGATAGTCATCGTGTACCAAATGGAGTGCTGAGATAAAATGTACTCACAGTTGTGGTATCATGCATAGTAATATTTGATACAATAAAACAATTTCAAAGTAATATAGGTAATTGGTTTTTTTATGTTTAAAGAAGGATTGGAACAAAAAGGCCAGCCTCCATCTCCCACAAAGAGCAAAGCAGAGCAGCCTGAGGACCTGAAAGATGATGCTGAAGGTAGGTGGTCTGACAGCTTTTCAGAGCTATTAATCAGTTTTGTATTTTGGGGGGAAAGCTTTACTCTGAATTCTTGGGAAAGAACTGGAAAACTTCATTTAAGAATATTGTTTGCAAACACTTGGAAAGTTCCTTCTGGCCTAGATCATGAGATTGTAGTTCTTCTGAAGTGTGTTTCATCTCAAGGTAGATTCAGAATTACAAATGCCATTTTTATGCGATGGGCTACTGATTATTGCTGATATATGATGAGAAATTGTTGCTGTTTTGCCTCTAACCTGTTCTGACTTTATGTAATTAATAATACAAAATGTAATGCATGTTGTGCAGGGCTTGGGTCATAGTCTGGTTGGTTAAGTCGGTCAGGTAAATTGTCTGCCTGCTGCAAAACATGGAGCAATAATGTTCTCGCTCTCATTTTCTACAAGAAATTTTTGCTGTATCCTTTTCTACTCCAGTTACAGTGTTTATGGCTCTAAACCTTACGCAGTGTATTACATCTAACCATGGTCAGAAGTCACAGGTGCTTAACATTATGCGTATAGTTTTGTTCCTGTAAGAGTGCTTTCCTGCACTCGAGTCTTCACGGGGCAGCTTGTCCGTGTGTACGGAGGTGAATGTGGTCTACGTTGTTCCGAAATTGGATCAAAGTCTCTTTTCTTAATCTGTGTCTCATTGAGAGAGTTGTTAGAAGATGTTAACATCGAAGACTTATTTTTAGAGTGCAGGGTTTCACATACACGTGAAAGAGCAAAATGCCGCAATGCTGGAGAATTCCCCTTACGTGAAATAGTTAAAAGGATGAGCCTTAATCTTTAAACCATGACAGTTCCTTATCATGGATTCTCTTTGACCTAATGTCCCTCAAATGACATGTCTCATTCTGCACCTCAACCAGTGGCTCCACGATCTTCATCGTTTTGACCCAGCGATGTGCATTCAGCTCCTAAAATATTCTGAATGGGGTATAGTGTGAGTCATAAAGAGCAGAAAAATGTTAACATCTATCACTTTAAGTAACTGCTAGTAACATCCTGTCACTAACATTGTGACTGGTTGTTAATGGCAAGTACTTAAAGCAATAGCTGTCATCGCCTGGAAGTTGTGGGGGGGACCCAAGAAATCTCATCCTGACTGGTCGTCTTTCCTTTCATGCTGCACTAAACCCAGCTGATGTTAAAATACCAATTTTATGTTTGGATTAGAGAATTCAGTGATGACAAACCACATGTCGTTTTGTACGCAGGCTAAACGGTGTGTGGGATCGTGGTGTCATTTTCCATATTCCTAAATAGGCGAAACAATAATAGTTTTTATGATATATTTTTATTTGGAGTGTGGCTAAAAGCTTTCATTGTATCAGTGTCAAAAAAAAAAAAGAGTTGCAAAACTGTAAGGTTTTCCTTCCATTGGAAGAATAACTGGTGGTGTTCCACTGTTTCTGTGGCTTACTAGATATGGTTTCCTAGTTTACTGTGCCTGTCAATGTTTCCTGGTGACCTGCAGCTCGCTTTGTGAAGCACAAACAAATGCATTGGAAGGGTGAAGTAAATAGCATGGCAATAGAATGATTGCGTTACCCTCGAGCTGTAAAATGCCTGAACTCCTTGAATTTGATGCCGTACAGTAGATTTTGCTGATGCTGTAGCACATAATCACTGCTGCAGAGTTTAATCTGGCTGGTGAGGGAGTCCTCTTCTCCTTAGGCAGAAATCAGCATTGAAAGTCTAAATTTAGACTTGAGGGTGATTGCAATGGGGGGGGAGGGCGTAATTAAAGAGTTTGCTGAGGGGGGCCGGGGAAGAAACCTGGATCCGATTTCTGTGGCGTTACCTGTGCCTCTGTTTTGAAGAGGAGTCAAGCCGTTAGGCTCCAGACACTGAATTCCTATAAAGTTGCCGAGTGGCTGGAGTCTAATGTAACACACCTGTGAGCCATTTCCATTTAAGTAAATGGGATTTGCACACGTTTGTCTGAGAATGGGATTTAGTTTCTACTGTTCTTATTATTAGCTGTTGGTTTTGACTAATTAAAAGAACTTTTAATGGGGAGCCTTGAAGATTATGAAAGCTGTGAATATGTGACATGAACCAGAACTACATGTCTGAGTAATTTTATTTAGGTAGGAGTTTGTCTTCACTTCCAAAAAAATGCCTTTTTCTTTTTTATTTTTTCTTCCTTTTTAAAGAACTTCTGAGTAGCTAATGCATATAAACAGTCTCAAATAAAACACAATAAAGCCAAACTCTGCCTGAGGTCAACTTTGTTGAATTTTCCTCAGGGTAAAACTGAAGTGCTTTGTGTTCAGGATGTTTTAACTTTGGGATAGTCCACATGCTTCAGGTATCGCAAGTTTAAAAAAAGCAAACAAACAAAAAAACCCCAAAGAAAACATAAAAAAACAGCAAACAAAGCAAAAAACCCCAACCCGTAGCCTTTAGTGATAAAAGCAAGTCCAAAGGTACTTATATTTAACATAAAATACCATTTTCCCCTTGGTAACGTGACCAGATATAAAATATTTAACAAATATACACTGAGGCGCAGGAAGAACCAGGAATTTTTTCCTCTGCTTAGTTGTCAGTGTTCTTTTAGGCTGAAGATGGGAATACGGTTAACTTGCTGTTTTAACAGCCTCATGCATGCCCTTGTGGCAGTCTGTAAAAACTGTTCCACTGAGTTGGGTAATATTTCTGCTGTAATATTTTTCTCCCGCACGCCAAGCTAGTTCATTGGCTAGAGGTAATGGAGCAATATCTTTTCAGTGCATGTAAGAATCTGCCCAGAAGATGAGGGAAAGTAGGCTCCTTCGTTATTACCCTCTCTGCAATCAAGGAAAGTCGAATAAGTGGCTGTATGTAAGGAGCTTGTTTTGCAGTAAGCTAAAACAAACACTTGACATGCTAATGAAAGCAATTTTATACTGAACCTCTAAAGTATTAATGGTGTCTGTTATTATGCTATTAGATATATTGTTCTCTGTCTTCAGACCATTGATAGAGAAAGGCAAGAGTGAACTGCGTAGCAGATTCTCCTGTCGATGGTTGTATTCAGCAGTTTTTCATTGTAGCGCACGTTATTGTCTGGGGAAATGGATAGACTGGATACATGGAGAAACATTCTTTACTCCCAGGTTCCCTGCAGTATTTCAGGTTTGACATGTGCAAACATGCAGTGTAATTTTCTACACTCCCCCCCACCCCTTTCCCTGGTCCTGGGAGAGTAAAATCAGACAGTGATAATTTTGTCTTTCCCCTCGGTCAGGTGCATTCAGTGATTGAGTGATAGTAAAGTCTCAGGTGACAAAAATATGTTTGGCACTAAACAAAACTTAGCATGTCTTACTTCAGTAGCTTCATAACACAATCCTGACGTAATTCCATAGCCAAAACGGCAGTACTTGTCACAGCATAGCAGCCATGAGTTAGCACAGATGCCACAGGTCACCTGCTCCCATCCTACTGATGGTCACCAAGCAAAAGCAAACAATTTTTACAAAAGTCTAACAAACCAAAAATTCAAAATGTTGCTTATTTCTCTTAGCTACCTCCCCAAGTGTTCTCCTATATGTGCTGAACGGTGAGGTGTATGCAATAGATTTTCTTGATACTGGGAGAAGCAAAACTGCTTGTCCTTTCCTTCCTCATGGGATTTCTCAGCAAGGTAGAAAACGGAGCCTGCCCAAGAGCTGCTTCATTCCCACCGTGGTCTGCAGGTGATCAATATTGTATCAAAGACGATTAATACGTCTAATAACAGCAGCAACAATGCCTTATCTTTCTTCTCCTGCAGGAGAAAGATAATCAATCCATGCAGCAAAAGCTGCTCCTGTGCCTCCTGAGGTCAGGATCCTCCTTGCCCTCCTTCCTCAAGGCATGTGAAGACAGAACTGGAGCTCTGCAAGTTGTCTTGCTCCAACTTTTCTCATAAGCATCTCCCAAAATGACTAGATTCTTCCTGATAGGCTGATAGGTTGTTGGTCTCACGCGATCACCTTGGCTGAGGCTCAGTGTATGTGCGAGAAGCCGGTCTGTTGGAATTGCTCGTCTGGAATGAACTTTGTCTGCTTTCTGTTCACTTGGTGGGAAGCAGAATGGTTTGATGGATAAGGCAAGTCAGGAAGGTCAAAATGAACACAAATCACCTTTAAGAGAGTTGGTAGAGTTGGTTCCTTTGCCTGACGAGGTCATCACACTGTCGACCCCTTGGCTTTCAAGGCCAACATTGAATGTCTGAAACATTGCTCAGCAGTGTCAGGAGCCTGAGGCTCACCAGCAGGCTCCTGCCTCGCTCCGTGGACGCTCTGTCCGTGAGAGATGTCAGTCTAGTGATTGGAGTACGCAGCAGAAATGAGGCAAAATGGAGTTACATCTTACTCAACAATGCATTGGTGCAGCAGATCATGGTGATTAGGTAGGATGCTCACCGAGAAGAAGACACCCTGGCTTCTCATCCCTTCTCCCAAAAGGTTTTTGTCCAATGACAAAAAGTGCGTAGTCTTGGGACTAGACAATAAAACTCATTTTATGGCTCAGTCCTTTAATTGTGAGATTGACGTAAGGCGTCCCCTGCCTGGTTCTCCTTTATAGATCACAATTTTTGCAGTTTTGCTGCTCACTCCATAGCTTCGTAGAGAGGGATATAGCACGCGCACCCACAGAAGTCAACAGTGCTTGGCTTTGCTGCTTTCCTCTGAGGTGGGCTTAAGCCTCCCTGGGTCTGGGGGGTGCAGACCACAGCAGCCGTGTGTTACCCTCTTACCATTACACAGGGATGTTCAAAGCATCTTTCTAAGGGCCTTCTAATACTGTGCAGACCTGATTGTCTCTCTTTAAGGTATGGATTAATATGAACTAGATTTGACTTCTCATCATTTTTAAAACGTTCTTTGGTTTATAGCAAGCACTTTTTTTTTTATAATTTGAGAAATTGTAGCTACATTTCTTCTTTGCATCCCACAGGGCAGTAATATTCTTCAATAAATTTCTGGTCCACTCATAATCTACTAAAAATGAACATCTAGACACATAATTATACTTCAAAAACACACACTTTCTTATTCAGCCTTAAAAGTGCTACTTCTTATTAAGATAGCTTAGAAGTTCCTGTATTCTTTTTGCCACCAAATCAAATCCTTAAATAAAATTTTAAATTAAGATAAAGTACTACAGAAGAAATTCCCTGGGAAGCGTGTGTATCAAACGTGTCTGTAAAATGTTTCACCTTAATGCAGATTGGTTATATTTAAAGTGATGCTATTAACCTCTATCCACTGTGGTTGATAGTTTCTTTTTTCATTTCTGTTTTGAAGTCCACCATCTGTCTTGACTGATTACAGCTCTCAGAATATCGGGTGATCACTTTCCACTTAGCCAGGGGAAAACCAGGAGGTTATCTGTATTTTTATTTGGATTTGCTCTCCGAGCAAACCTTTCTTAGAAGATTCTTTTCATTGCTGAAGTGGCTTCTACTGTTTCATTAAATTGCCGTGCAGCAGCCACACAAGACAACTTTGAAAACGCAGCTCATTTTGGCCTCCGCAGGTGATGTGCAATCCTGTTGCTTTCACCATTTACCCTTTTGGGTTTCTTTTAGCAGCCGAATGTATGTGTGTGTAAACCCAACCAGGCAAGCAGTTGCAATTCCTGTTTTCACACTAGATGCTTCAGAGTTAGATTTTCTTTCTCCTGAGATGAGCTAAGGTGCAAAATACCAAGTTACTAAAGTGACTAATGCAATGTTGTCAGAGGAGAATTATACACAGTGACAAACCAGCATACCTACAGGGGACTCATCTGTCAAGGAATTCATTTCTCATTTCTAACTGTGATGTGAGTAACAGTAAACCACCGTGATCGTTCAGGTCCAGTGCAGAAGACAGGGCTAGTCCCTTAATTCTGAAATATTGATGCAAAATAGTGCATGTTTTGGTTCACTTTTAATGCTGTTTTTAACACCTGTGATCTCCTGTGTGGCTTCTCTGTCCATTTCTTCGCTTTGTTACATTGCCACACCATGTCGTTTTGTGACCTGTATGCCAAAAAACTGGAATAGGTCTCATGATTTATTTTGACTGTGGCTTGGAAAAGAAGCTGTGCCGCAGTCCTTAACCGTGCGCAGTTACCTAGTCCCTTAGGCACACTGGGGAAGTATGAACAAATAGTAAGTTGACATAGTAATGATAAAATTTGTGATTGTATTGTACAGCTTCACGTATGGGGTCCCTTTTATTCTCTCTCTTAGGTAGGACTGCCTGTAAGGCTCGAAGTCAGGGCTTCTCCGTCCTGCTCTGAGCTCTGCCTCGGCTTGCTCTTCCGCATGCATCAACTCACATGAGCGATTTCTGTCCACTTTTATATACTATGATAATTGTAATAATACTTGTGCAACACAGTGTGTGTATTTTTGGCATCAAAATGCCAACTCAGTCTTTGTTCTCTCTATGGGCTGCCTATGATGTCTAGGCTGGGATGTCCATATTCTGGTTATGCTGGAGAGCTAAAGCTTCCAGGAGATGTCTGCTTTCGTTTGTTTTGAACAGTCACAGTTGCAGATTGTCAGAAATAGCGATGATCAGCATCTTTGGCAATGAAATTTTAGATGTCTCTTGCCAGGTGCACTTATATTACAAAATCTGAGTCCCACTGTATGTCAGACAGCAGGATTACACCCAGCCTAGCACAACATTCCCAGCAATGCTATGTATGAAATGGGCTGGGAGAAATCTGAGTGCTGGTGTCTGAGCACCTAATTTGATGCTGTAGCTGTTGGCCGGCGCTTTGTCCCCCGATTCTTCCCTAGCCAGAAAAGGTATAACGAAACTGAGTTACTAGCCTTGTGACCCGCGGAGAAGTGAGGCCAGGGGAACATGGCTAGTGACTTCAGTGGGCTTTAGATTAGGCTCCTCTGTTTCTCAGGACGTTAAATGGGTGAAATACAATAGTGTTATTTTTAACCTCTGAGATAATCCCCACGAGCTACAGTTTTCTCATTCTTTTCCCACACTCCTCGACAATTCTTGACAAAATGCTGCATGAAAATGAAAACCTGTTATTTATTACACTGACAGCTTCGCTAGGCTGGGTGCATTGACGGCAGCGCGTTCAGGTCTGACTCTGCAGTGAGGTAAATTGTTGAAGCAGCACGGAGGGAAGAAGTCTCATAACTCCATTAAACAATTACTGCAGATAACTCTTTACTAACCCTTCTGAAAATTTACCCCAAAGGGGTTATATACAAGTAGTGATTAAAACTGACCTAAATCATAATTTAATTAAAAGAAATTAAAATGCAAACTGAAAATGTTCAGTAACCTCAGGCCACCACCCTAATGATTTCATTTTAATGCGTTTGTAGTTCTGCCATAATGGCCTTTGTGTGTATGTGCTTTTTGTTTTATGTCTGGTATCATTTTGCCACTGGAATAGTCTGAAAATGGTTGCAGGCTGTACGATCTTGAGTGTATACATGGATATATGTGTGCTTTCTTCTTGCATATTAGGAGTTTCACTGAAGTCAGCATATCTACTCATGTGTGCAGAATGTAACAGCTGTAAGATCAAGGCCTATATTTTTAATTTTCTCATTAATTAGTTTCCCTGTTATCCTAGAAGGACCTTCACATCATTAGTATGATTACCGTGGCAATATTTTTGTGCTGTAAAAAAGATAATTCAAAACTGGCATCCCTTATCTGCCAGATCTTGGTTTGCATTTGCATTTGTCATAGAAGCGTGGCCCAGCCTGGGGAGAGATTCCCAGGCCAGACCCCGGGAGAGATGCAGGGTCCCCGGCCACCTGGAGAACCAGAGGGTGCACCCAGACTTGCATGGCAGGCGCCATGCGGGGATATAAGAGGGTCAAACCCGGTGCTCGGTGATCTGGTACGTACACAGATATGTGAGAGTGGCAAACGAGATGTGAGCCTGAGGCACTGGCCCTCTGTCTCGTCTCTTTCTGCTCCAGGAAGGAGGAGGTTGTTTGAAGGAACCTTACTCTTTTGACACACTATGGATGATATAAGTACAGTACGCTTTCTCACACTACGGATGATACAAGTACAGTACTCTTTCTCAGTAGCGAAAACAATTTTATTATTAATAACATCTATGTCGGAGAGGTAGAAGTAGACTGGTTTGTACTGGTTACGCAGGATTTCTTCCTTTAACTAAAAATATATTACCTGCAATTCTTCTGGAAAATGTCTTTTTTGCGCCAGTTTTTGAGACACTGACTTTAACCTCAGCTCTAAGTACATTGCTGGCTGCTTGTGAGGAAAGGTACTGCTGAAGAGGAGTAGGTGTATGAGCGAACCTGGCGCTTATTCAGCTCTGAAATGGGAAAAGCCAAGAGGCCAGCAGGCTATTAATTTTTTTGACTTGCCATGTTTGTCGCAAGAACAGTGAAAGATGTAAAAAGCCGCGTGCCTCCCGGCCGGGCTCTCGCAGAGAAAATGGGCAGAATACTAAAACCTGCTCTCGCGCTGCTGCTGAGAGTTTGTCCTCTGGACTTTCATAGGGATCTTGTCCCAGCCCTCTCCTATCTGACTGCCGGCTTATTATTTATCATATCATCTGCTTCGTTTGGGGGCTGCTACTGCAGCTGGCATATCACTGTGCATGCGAAATACCTCTCCTTAACATAAAGTGGGCAGGCACTCGCAGAATATCCGGTTTTCTAGTTTAGTTAGAAGTGCCGCTTGCTCTGCCAGCTTGCTGAGTGTGCTGATTGATCACTGTTTAGCGTGTTTTCTACCAAATATAAATGAGGGTATATATCATTACCG
>VYZM01016499.1:0-80500 GCA_013398915.1 Dromas ardeola | reverse complement strand
GGCAGGGAGGGAATTTTCTTGCTGATCCCAAAGAAAAAGGCCAAACATAGAGGGCAAGTGCCTATCAGGCAGTAGTCAGCTTGGCAAGGGAAAACAAAATATATGGCCAGAAGTAGGTATTTTAGTGTCTGATGTGCTTATTTTGTTTGTAAGGTGCTGCTGTAATTCTCAAACGCCTGTTTTTTCAACTGACTGTCATGCCGGGGAAAAGAAACAGATGTTCCCATTTGTCTTTTGATGTGGCTCAAAATCATTTACATTTGCTGGCCTAAAATGACACGACATGTCGTTTGCCACTTTTTCTGTCTCCTCTGGAGTGAGTGACAGATTGCTGTTCAATTACCAGTATAATGGAACAGCAGATACTGTGAGGACAGCTTTCACCTAAAGGAAATGCGATCGCCAATTGCTGCAGTAGTGGAAAGAGAAGGATGGCAGATACTGTACAAGCCATCCAGTGGAAAAGACATTTTTATTATTAATAATGTCATGGGGAAGACTCAAGGGAAATGCACTGGGTCTGGCTTTTCTGCCTGGGGAAAAGGAGAGCCGGGGGGAATAAAAATATGGTGAAAAACTGGCTCGCTACTCTTGTAAAATATATTTCCAGCTCTTAGCTTTGAGGATGTGCTACTTAAAGCCTTTCCATTTGTTCTGCATCCAGCTCCAATGGAGAGCAATAATTACAGAAAGACTCTTCATCAGTAGAAGACACTTGGTGAGAGGCTCATTAGAACGGTTTTTAAAAGATGGAAAAAACTGTTTGTCAGATGCTTTGGGATTAGTCGCTTCTCCACCCTGTATAGTTTGCTTTCTTATCGGTGTATTCGTACCCGGCTTCCTCCCTTTCTCCTGAGATGAAGAGATTCTCCAGGCCAAGCAGAGCTTAATTCTTCCTTCTGCAAGTCATTTACTCGAGGGTCACTTGTCCACTCTTAATTTTTTAGAGTTTCCTTTTCTGTAATTCCGTTGAAGTCATTTGGCAGGCACAACACGTACTTTCATTATGATGATCAAGATTAATTTTCATGTCACGATCCAGTCAGCCTGTTGGACTGGGTCAAAGTACAAGAGGTGAAGATTCTGCTTAAAGTCTTCTACATTTTTCTTTCTAAAGGAATAAAATGAAGTGTTAGATGGAAAACATGTTGAGAATCCAATATATAGTGCTGTAATTATAACTCTGTTATGCCAGTTTTAAACAGTGAATCTCCAGTGAAATAATACACTTAGGGTTGGCAAAACGTACTGATGAGTATGCGCTTTATCTGATAATCTAATGAACCAGATGATCATTTGAACGTTCTTTTGTAGTTTAAGTTTGCTCTGAGTGAGTGACCTTACTGGAGGTGTAGTCCCTTGGCAGTAAACATGAATGAATCCTTGAAATACCTGGTTTTAGCCAAATAACTCATGGTTATAACATGGTTATAGTTGTACTTGTTATAATGGATGTAGAAACAAGTGTCATCCGGAAATGTAGTTCTACGTTGTGAATGCAGGAAGGTAATTGCTGAAATGACTTTCAGTGATGTATTGGTAGTTACCATTTAGGCCTGTCCTGCTTTTTCTGAATGTAACGTCTTTCTGTGCAAAGAGAAACATGTTGTGCTTGACCATAATGAAATCCTTTCTGCTCTGGCACCGCTTGTTTTGCAGTGATGCAATATTCTCTTTGGATCTGACCTAACGGTAAGGATTTTTCAAGCGTCACTGCGCTGTTGTGCTACAGGATTGTCTTGAACATACTGTTTCCTGCCGCGCTTCCTGAGCTAGATGACTTTATCCCTTGTTTCAGCATCCTGGCGATACAAAGGGGTTTTTTCCTTATTTTTTAATTGCTTGCTGCAAAGCTTGCAAAGTCCCAAGCCTGCGTTTTAAAAGAAAAGGGGAGGGGGAGAGAAAAGTTTATCTTCTAGTACAGCTAACTTCCTATTTTGCGTGCAGTTCTCCTGTTGGGCATGGACAGGCAGAACGCTGATTTTGAAAAGAATACTTTTTGATTTCAAGGGGGAAAGGGAAAAAATCCAGCTGGTTCTATCCAAGCCATTTTGGTCGTCCATGTAATGCAATTTTTTCCAAGTTAGAGCTCACTAATGTGCTAAGAAATCACTGTAGCTGGTCATCCGTTAGGGCTGGTAATCAGTACAAAGAGTTACCAAGCGGGCAGGAGGCCCGAGTCTCTGCTGATGGCCATCAGCCGCTCCCTGCCCACCTCTCTTCTCTCAGGTGGGGTGTCAAACTCCTACTTCATCCCACCTCCTCCTGAGAGCAGCTCTCTGCAGGGTCAGCCTGGAAATACCTCTCCGCTAGTCCCATCTGCTGGATGCCGGGATGTATTGCCTGCTGGAAAGAGGGAGGGCTTCATACCTCAGCCTTTAAATATTAGCCGAGTGCGGCGTGCCACCAGATGTACATTTGCTTCTGAAAAACACACGCTTTCTCTGTTTTTCTTCCATCCACCTAATTGCGTTTGGGCTACTGCTGTTCTCTTCAACAGACTCCGTGTGTTAAGTAAAAGCAAGGTGGAGGCGCGAGGAACTTTAACTGTGTTGCTTTAGAGAAGCTGTAATCAGAAAAACCCAGGAGCCAGAAAAGATCACAGCAAAAAATATGTGTATCATTATCAAGCCATTTACAGGCCGGCGAATGAATTTCTTTTCTCCCAGTGTATCTGCTCAGCAGTCAGTTTTTCAAATGCCTCATTAAGGCTGGTACTCAGCTGTTCTCGCTGTCTATCTCGCCGTGCTGGAAAAGAGGGAGTGTAGCCATCGCAGCTGATCCAGCATGCTGCACTGCAGCCCCTAAGATTTTTATGAACCTAAAAGACCCTTCTCCATCGCTGAAAATACAGACTTCCTGATGTATTTCTAATCAGGCCATGCAAAGGTTAAGAGAGCTTGATCCTTGTGTCCATAGATGTTCCCCAAGGTATTACTTTTCTCGGTGGTGATTCGCTGTTTGGTACCTGCCTTCCAAAAGGGAGCTGGAGGGAAGAAAATGGATAATGAATGCGAATGCAAAATAGTGGAGAAAATTGGGAATGAATGTGAATCTAAAAGGGGGGAAAATGCATTCAATCCTAGCAATCTTACTTTGGTTTATTTTGCTCTCTTCTTTGCAGTCGTTTGTGATGCATTTTTATACTTTAGCTAAGTGGCATTATGCTTTTTGCTTTAAAATAAATTTCGGGCGATTCTTCCCCTCCTATTCTTACCTTCCCAAGGCATTAAAAGTAGGTTCTGCAAGTCAGAAACACAGCCGCTTCAGGGATCTTGGGGAAATGTTGCTGGAGGAAAATAATCTTAGAAAAAAATCTTCATAATACACATAGACTAAGCTCAAGCAACAATTTAATCTGTTGCAGACAGTGTTTAGGGAAACGTACCTTTATTTGGTACGCAGATATTTCCAGTGTGCCTATTGAGGTAAAAATCTTCAGTCTAATCCCCCTTCCTCAGCTTGAGATGTGAAAATGTGACTGTTTTAAATGCAACTGGTTATGCTTGCAGGTTTTTTCAGTTTACCTTTATATCTCTTCCCTTTTATCCCAGCACCTTGCTGTAAATTAGCAGTTTGTGCTGAATTGGTTACAATTAATATTGCTGCTGCAGTTGCCAATAAAAAGACGTATCCTAAATAATTTTTATGTGTTTTCCTCGATAGGTGATGATGGCACAGAGGAGAAGCAAAACACTGAAGAAACCGAGGGCCAGAGCCGAGAAGCAGGTTTGTACTGAGTTCCGTAAAGGGCTTTCTCACATTGGTGAACAATAACTTTAGTCAATGCTGTTGAATGTTTGTACATTTTCACCGGATTAGCTCAGGTCTTGAGCAATTCTCCCATTAGAGACCACAACTCCATTCATTATGAATGGATGTATGGCAATGCAGGAATGCAGACTTCCCACTTTAGCTTACCAGCTCTACTTTTCTCCCTTTAAGGTGGACTACCCCTAGCTAATCCTCTAACTAGAAAGACCTAATTTTCCCTCTGTCTACAACAAAATAGCTTTCTGCATAGACTAGAAATGGGGGAGAAGGAAATTTGGAGGAGGAAGAAGCAGCCTTCCTTTGATGAAAACTGTACTTCAGAAGATTTTAAAGGGTATTTTCAAGTTTTAATAAATAGTCTACACAGAGCTCAGGGGTTATGAAGATTTAAATCCGTACAGAAAGATATCGCATATATTGCGAATGAATGTCAGAGTTCATGAGCAGTGGGTTTTGCAGATGGCATGCTTATAAATTATAGTGAGTTCAATATCTTAAAATATAATGTCACTCTGTGTTCACAATAGATTTCTTTTTCTGTTTATGGTTGTATTTTTCATCCTGTCCAACTCTGTTCAGTGCAAAGGACAAGTAGAATTAATCAATTATCAAAACAGCTGAAGTGACAATCAAAATGTCTGTAAATTCCCTAATTTCTTAAGGATTTCTTTTACTGTAGTGTTACATGTAACACAATGCTTTTCTTGTTTGGTTGGGTTTTTTCTCACTGTAGTGCAGGGTGTTGCCTATACATACTTAATCCAGAGAGCATGAAACAGCTTTCTTCAGAATTTTTTTTTTTAAATCAGAATTGAAGATTGTTTTCAATACGGGGAAGACTGAGCTGAAGAAGGCACTCCAGTAAACGCAGCAAAATAAATCTAGGAGGCCTAGATTCTTGATTTACCTGATTTGCTTACTGCATTGTAGCTGTTTCCAGATGAGCAATTCATTTGATAAGGGTCCTTCTTTTTGTCCTATGCGTTGGGCAGCGTGTATGTGGAAGTGCAGCATTTCCCCGGGCACTCCACAGGTCAGTCTTCTGCAACTAGGTGTTAACAGCTGATGCCGTCCTCGGGTGCTTGAAGTCCTTCTATGTTTCATGTCCCCTTTATCACCTCTTCTTTATGTCCTTCTGCGGGGCAATCAGTAGGAGGTGAAGCCATAGGCACGCAGTATTACAGAATAAAAGAGATACCCATGGACCTCAGCAAACTTTGGACCTAGGCTCTTCATCCTCCCCAAGATAAGCATGCAGTGGTATTTCCTTTCCTGATTTTTTCACTTTTATGCTAGTCATGTTTTAAACAGGCAAAGGGGACCAGGGAGAAGGGAGGAATGAGTTGCTCTGAATCTAGACCCTGTTTTGAATCTCTGACTAGGCAGATGCGTAGCTTTGCCCAAGCAAATTTTAATCGTGCCAGGTACCCCTTGGCTGCTAGCTCGCGTAAGAGCTCCTAGCTCCGACTGCAGAGGTTCCTGTTAAACTCGGTTATACTACTGTCTGCAGAGGCCAAATACAGCCCATTGTGCTTGTCAGCTATATTCACTCTGATGGGGTGCGTACTTCCCTGGTATTTTGATTCACAAACCAGTTTGATTGAATGAGATACATTTCATTTTTCCCAAGAGAATTAAGGAATGTGTACCTCTCTAAATTACAACTTTGCTACTGGAAGTGTCTTAAATGCATTGTGTTTTTCCCAAAACTGTCATTATGACTTGTTATGTTACGAGCTGTCAGAGCTGGTTTATCAGAGCCATGATGTACATTCTTTTCCTATCTCATATTGGTAGTCGTGTTTTGTTGCTCTCATGAAGAGCGTCAAAGAAAAGATCCAGACGTTTTAGGTCCAAGATCCAGACGTTTTAGGTCCCAGATCCAGAAAATGTCATACTTTAGGATTGCGTTTTAGATACATGCCTAAAGATAGCGTTGTGCCTATGCGTAGTCCATGAATCACCTCCTCGGCCACAGGCACAGAGTGTTACAGGAAAAAATTATTTGGCTTAACATTTATCCCTACTGGTTCACATAGTGTCAAGAGGGGAGAGGTGTACAATTACCTCGAGTTAGTTACGTTCAGCTAATGAGTTGCTGCTGCTTTCCACTCTACTCATTGTGGAGACAAAACAGCATCGGGAACTTTTAGATTGCGGCTTCTGTGCCCTTTCTTGGTAGTAGAAAATGACCTGATTTTCTAAGATAGGCAGTTGTATGCCTAAAATGTTTCTAATCACTATGAATGATGACTCTAAGGAGCAATCCCATCAAATGTTAAAGTTCTTATTTGTATTTTCTAAACCAAAAAGGCATAACCTTCACCTGAGTGTGACAAATCACAAATAATATACTTTGATATTATGAAAGAAAATGCCAGAGAAAAAATAGACACTGTATTCTTACCCAGTCTGTTACATAAAGATTTATATATTTTTATTACAGAGTAGTGAAAAAAAACAGAAATAGCGTACAAAGGCTGGCCTGAAATTTTTCAGCTATTACTGTGTGGTTTTTTTTAAGTCTGGCCTCCGGTCTATCATCAGTGAACTCCACAGTTAACACGTGGAACAACAAAATGGCAGGTGGTTCAGAGCTCTTGTTTCAAGCTGGTTAAAAATACTTGATGACTGTATTAGGAAAAAAATTTTGTCAGAATCATCAGAGGCAAGTCTTTGTGACAGAAATAAAAGGCTAGAAATGAAAACAAAGGCTTATAAAGGTTTTAGAACTATAAAAATTGACAAGAAAAAGCAACAGTGAAAGTTTAAAAATTCTATTAAATTCAGGTACTAGTTTTATCTGTTAACTACAATAGTTTTACCTGCGTGTTCTACCAATAAAAAAAAAAATTCCAAGCCACAGATTTTCAGGGGCTTGCTAAATTTCAGGCCTGATTCATGAGAGCTTCTATTTTCAGGAAAGCATTTGCATGTAATCATTTTGATTCCAATGGGATTCATGCATGTGATTGAGGTTAAGAATGGCTTAATTGTTTTTTCTCAAAATAGATGGATTAAATGAAAAAAAGAATCTCTAAGCAAATAGCAACACCAGCCTACCCATGAAACTGATAGCTGTTCCTCTCTCTGTATTATGAGAAATTGAAATATAGACTTGACCTGGCAGTATTGTAATGTAAGTTTACCCCTGGCTCAGGGAAGACAATCAGACCAGTAATGGCCAGTGAATGCAACGTGAATGGATGGAAGCCCAGAAAATCAAATTCAGGCCTAGTATCTTGCCTCAGTAAGGCGTAACGCTTTTTTTTCAGTAAAGTGGTTCATCAGTTTGCTATCTAATGAATAACTTCTCTTTCATTTCCTTGGTTCTTATAGATGAGACAAAACCTTCAGCTGTAGTCAGCCTGTCATCATCAGAAGAAACAGAGCTGAGTGAGGCTAAAGGTACAGATTGTAAATTGTGTTTCAAAATACCCATTCCCAAGAGGACGTTTTGTAAAGCTTTATTTTCCTTTGTCCGGAAATTGCCAAAATCACAGTTAAACGATAAAGAAATAGGTAAATGCTCGGATTTTCATTTACAAAAGTCTTTGTAATGAAGTACTTGGCACCAGCTGTTATGCTGGTAGGAGAGATGCCGTGAATTCCTAAGTCCTCTTGTTATAGAGCTAATACGAGAATATCATACATGACATAACAGAAATAAGCCCAAAGCTTGGGCTCGCTGGGGCGACTCACAGGCGTAAAGTTAAGCGTGCACATCTATCTCAGTAATAGTAGCTCCCTATTCCGTGCTCTCCTGATGGGGAAAAAGGAAAACACAATAGCTATAAACACATCAAGAGGAGACAGGAGAAGATGAAGTCATAATTGAGAGGGAGAAAGTAATGTTTATCTTGCGCAGACTGTGCTGGGCACTCAGATCATTTAGTTTGTGATAAATATTTAAAAGTGTCACGGGGCCAAATGACAGGGAGTTTAGGAAACAAGAAAGAGAGATGATCTAATTTAAATGTTTCAAGCTGAGATTTTTCCTGTGGAGTTGTTGGTTTACAGATAGGAACCAGTGCACAGACGTACTGTTTTTGATACTTCTATGATATCATGCTATTAATTGCTTGTGCCGGTCTATGGTTTTTGGCATTTTTCTGGGGGTACATCAGGAAAAAGCCTGGGTGATTTATAAAATGTTCGCTACTGGTAATTCAAAACAGTTATGCTATCTATAATAAATACAGTCCATCAGTACAGCCTTCAAGAAAGACTAATAGAAAATTTTAATGCATTTTACTGAGATAACATAATTATTAACATCCATTAACTTATTTATTTTAAAAGATTTAATGTGTAATTCAGCGTCGCTGCTTGACTCTCTTCTCATTTTTCTAGATAAGTGTGACGGGGTGTGAGATCTTGCCCTTTTGTTCCAGAGACACATGCTAGAGAGCCCACATACTTACCTGATTATGAGTTCAAAGCCTTGTGCAGGTTGATTTAAGTGCTTTCTGAACTGATTGATTGATCCTGCAGGGAAAAAAAAAAGCACCAACCCATGCTGGAGCACTGGCTTTTGCTGTTGATATCTTCACAGATTGAAGTCGTGGCAAGGCTAGTGGAAGGCAGAAATAGTGATAGATTCAGCCCAGCATAGTTGGTGATTGCCTGTCATTCATTTCTCTTTTTTTTTTCCCTGACATGTGGCCTGTTTGTGTACCCTCTATCTATAAGATCCCCCAACAGATGTGGTTTTTATGTTTCATAACGTGAGGGCCACGGTGAGGCTTTGGGTTTGGATTTTTTTTTTTTTTTTTTTTGCTGTCTGCAGTCTTATTGGAGATCCCAACGTTTTGGTATAGCTTTGAATGCTTGTTCCTGACTATGAAGCCAGTGTCTTCTGCTTTGCTTTTCAGTGACCAACTCAATGTGTAACCACTCCAGTT
Source organism: Dromas ardeola (assembly GCA_013398915.1). Lineage (NCBI taxonomy): Eukaryota > Metazoa > Chordata > Aves > Charadriiformes > Dromadidae > Dromas > Dromas ardeola. Next base: position 71,822 of record VYZM01016499.1, on the reverse strand, counting down.
TTTTGACCCATTGTATGAGTTGTCTCTTCTCAGGAAAGTAGCCATCGTGGTGCTACAGGTCTCGCTTTTCCTATAATATGCTGAGCATACTGTTTTCCCCTCTTCTCTTGAGAGGCTGACAGAAGAGATAGTGCCCTGAGAAATCCAAAGGGCAGTTTCTCTTTGATGTCCTACCTCTCCTCAAAAGTAAGACGGAAAGCGTCTGGTAAGGGAAAATGGAGTGAGAGAGGCGGTCCTCCATTTATTTTGTTTGTAAAGTCATACAAGTAGAAAAAAGCAATGGAGGGGAAAAGAACATGTTTGGGGATTTGCTTGTGAGTTTTTTAAATGTAACCAGGAATTTTGAACAATGAGGCTGCCGCATCCACCAGGCCAGGGTTTAAATCCTTATTTCCATTAGCAGACTTTCAACTTTTCAGATTTTAGATTTTGAGTTGTTTTAAAATCAATACGAGTGTTATGAAAAACTTGCTACCGCTTGGGAAATGGCACTTTTACAAAATCCTGGCGTTTCTGAAAACACCTGCTGCTCCTGAAATAAATTTCAGCCTTCAAATTGTTTGCCCACTGAGTTAACACAGCTAAAACCTGCCAGGTTCTGGAGCACACTCATTTCTGCAGTTTATCTTCAACTAAATGAACTGGACGCAAAGCATTTATAGAAATTATGTTTTTCCAGTCCTTCCACCTGATTACTGTGAACGGAGATTTGTGGCAAATAAGTCTAGGCTACGTATTCCCAAAATGCGCAGTTTAAATCACTCGGAATAGGAGGTTTCCAAGCCTACTGTGGAAGTATAGGAGTCTTTCAAATGTCAGTTCTGGTGAGTGCAGCAAAACAAGTATTTTGACTCCAATTAGAGTTGACTAGTAGTTTTTCTGCTTATTTTTTCTTATACTTCTGGGATTAGAATATAGCAAACACATTGAAATAGTTATTTATTGCTCTAAAATGTGGTGGTATTCAAAACAGAGCACGTGTATCTCTGCTACCATGAAATTCCAGTATGTTTGTCTTACCTGAGTTGTCTTTACCAGGTTTTTTTTAAAGGAAAAGGGGAAGGATGGGAATATGAAAGGGGGTGTTTTGTGATAAGTGCATGGAAAATGCAGGAATCGTGTTTCAAGGGGCTCTGATTAGAGTGAAAACCTACTGTGAGATTACAAATCTCATATTAATGTGAAAGTTTATCTCTTCTGTTATTCACAATAGAAGAGGCACTGTACAGAAAAAAAGGTCCACATGCGTCTAGTTTGCATGTGGCCTTTGAGCTGACTGAATTTTTTGAGTGCTTTGTCTGTCCTCCAAACAAAAAAAAATAAAAGCAGAACAGTCATATTCCAAGGATATCAAGATGTTTGATGGTATGCTGTGAAGGTAGCCACTTATTCCAGGGTGTGCCAAGTTTCTATTTCCACTGTCTGGAAATACCGCAAAGAAACGTTGCAGTTTTACCCTTGAAAACTTGCGTGCATAACTATTAGCTCTTGGGGGGAGAGCTGACATCTCTAGGCAGCACCTTCGTAGCGCTTCATTACTGTGCATATGGCAGTAGATCCTTTATACACAGCGTATTTCAGCTTAGAGATGCTTCTCTTTATGAAGTGTAAGGGCAGAACAAAGTGATTAAAGTCATTAATGTTTATGCAGCAGATAAAACGTGTGAGACAGGCTGCACTCAGTCTAGTGTGCCTGTCCATACAAGATTGTGCTGGGACTAGAAACTCATTTTAAATGGACCAGATTGTGTATGGCTGTGGATTGGTTTGAACATGTGATTTTGGTTTTTTTTTTAAGAGGAGTATGCGTGCGTGTGGATGGTTGTGAGAGAGGAGAGTGTTCTTCATCTCAGTTACCTGTCCTACCAATTACTATTTAACTTGATTTAATGATAGGGCTTTCTGGTAGAAAAATGAAAAAAAAAAAAAAAGAACTGGATTTAGTACAGGTGACGAATGGAATCCCCATTATGCTATCACGGCAAAGTTTCTGTGCACAATACGCTGATTTTAATTCATTAGCACTTAATAAGGACTGAATTTTCATTTGAAGGTCAACTAAATTAAATCATATGCTAATTAATTTTAAAAATAAAGTAGCGATTAATTATTTCCAGGTGTTCACCAAAGTCTCTGCTCCTGTGGGAGTGCCATTTAAAGCAAGTCACTGTTTTTCTACGTTCTCTAAAATGGAGTCAGATTCAGTCAGCTGGAGGGCTTGTGTTCTCAGAAACAGAATTAGGGCTAGCGGTTAGCCCTAAAAACTCCCTTTGTGCAACCCAGAAGCGTGTAAGTATCCTGCCTGTAAAACATACTGGATATAAAATTCCTGTTTGGCCAGCTGTAGTTCTCACTATGGAAAAATCTTGATATTCTAAAGACATAAATGATTGAGAAAGGATAAATTGAAAGATAGAGCATTTCAAATGCAGGGCAGCTGTGCAAATCGACATAAATTAGACATTGATAAGTGGGTGAAAAAGATTGACTGAAAGGCCAATATGTTCAAAAAGAGGTGTTTAAAATCAGCTCTTAAGTATATATTAAGACATCTAAATGAATGACCCGATTTTCAGAAGGCTGAGCGCTCAGCAGCTCCCAATGAAATGTTTTTACTTCACCCTTGGGCTATGATTAGACCTGGAAAATTTCAGCCTGAAAAATTTCAATTATAGGTAACTGAAAAAGAACCTTTTTAATAGAAGAGTTTCAACACCCCAAACCATAGCCGTGGCTCTGTATGCCAGGTACAGCAATAACATTTTTCTCTCCCTTGGTTAGAAGGATTTCTATGAAAGCAAATAGGCTAACGCAAGCTAAATGGTGTGGTTTGGGTTTTTTTTAAACCAGGTACATAAACATCACCGTCCAACCAAGTGCCTGTTCTCCTAACGCTCTCCCTGATGGTCACTTTGAGCTGTAGGTAATGCGGGTTATTCACTTTTCCTTTTAATCTGACCTATCTGTAGCATCGCGCGTCCAGAGGGCGTCCAGCCCGTAAACTACTCGAGATACTTCTGCTCTACCCTTCCCCAGTACAGGCAGCCGCAACAGCTGACACTAATCTACTTAGCTGGTTTATTTAGATCCTGCTTATTTTTACATGTGAGCTGACCTGGAGCCATCCAGCTGCGCTGCTGTCGGTCCTATGCGAGCGCCTGCTCCTTCCATCTCCCCCCCCCCCCCCCCCCCCCCCCCATGGAAGTTTTTCAGAANCCCTCCCCCCCCCCCCCGCCCCAACCCTTACCTTCAGCTGTGCGGCATCGTCTCCTGGGAAGGGTCTAACCAAGGCAGACAGGTTTTTCTCCACTTTTTTCTTTCCCAGAGCCCTGTACAACAGGCCCTGCCCCCTCTGGCAGCAGCAGGATGCCCACCGTTATGGTACCAGCTGCGCCTGAAATTTTCTTTTGTGGAGAGAAGGGGAGGTTAGAGGAGATGCCCTTCTGTCGGCTCGAAGCATTAGCAGGTGGGAGCGTGACTCAGTGAACCCCACCTGTGGAGATGAACTGCCCGGTCTATTACCCAAACGCTTGCAAAAATATCTCTACAGGTTGTTGCACCTAAAAAGGTCTGTTTTACCAAGCCGTATAAACGTGGGCTCCAATAAATCTAATCTGTCATAAAGATAGATTAAAATGAAATCTTAGTGGATATAAAAATAACATTTTAAAGTCAAAGCTCAAGAATATCTCCCTAACTTCTCATAAATCACCATTTTATAGTACTTCATTTTAACACATTTTCCTCGGTTTATGAGGCAAAAGAATACCCTAATCATGTGGCAGCCTCTGTGCACACCATTACCTGTAATTTTAGACGCCTGCTTGATTTCTTTCACTCTGGAAATATTCCAGTCATTTTTCACAGTATCATGCTTAAAAAATAAAATGCACTGAACCTCTTTCTTTCATAATGACCGGCTTTTTCCCTCTTTAATCTTCTTACAGCTCCCTAAAACACGGTGATTTATCTATGCTGTATGCGGGACCCAGGTGTGTTGCACATTAGAAACGACTCAGTAAATAAGCCATACAGAGAGTAGCTGGGGAAGTGAATTTTAAAAGATCATTAAAACCACTTAACATTCAGATCTTACCATTTCTCCTCTTTTTTTAGCATTTGCAAAATTTTCTTTAAACAGCATCGCTTTATACAGTCAAAAAATATGAATGGCATGGAAAAACGTGGGGATTTATGCAGTATTTAGACAAAAGAGTGTCTGATTATTGGCAGGAAGGGTAGGGTTGATAGTTTATTGCACGCTACGCGGTTTTCTTGGAGCTGAATTCAACGTACAGTTGATATATTGGAACAGTGAATATACTCGGGGAGTATTCTGATCGGCTCGCTTAAAGTCCACATATTTTCCTCGTGGGTTGTTAAAAGTCAGAGCGGATTCCCAGGTGCAGTCAACCATGCAGCCCCACGAGACAGTTGTTTCAGTACAGTGGAGCCAAGCGCTCCTGACGTGGACACTGTGTCACTGCAGCCACCAAGTAAAAGCAGGTTTGAGGGAACTAAGGGATGCTCAGACTTCAATGAGCACTTCAGTGCTTGATGTGCAGTACGTCAAAGTGGCCTCGCTTTGGTTCTTTTATGTCATTGAATGTCATGTTTGGTCCATTCATGTGTGATCAATGGTGACATTAGGAACTGTACTCCCGTGTAGTACCGGAAACACTGAGTATTTTCAGTCCTGCCTGGAGGAATGGTAACCCTTACAGTCCCACTTTGGGGTTACCCAAGGTAAATAGTGCCCAGCCTGTGTTACCAAAATACTAAGCATGCTGTGCTGCAAAGTAATATCCTGACTTGGATTGTCCGCTATGACTTAACAGATAAGCAGCTGTGTTAGGAGAAGACTAACGCTGCCTTATGCAGTTTAAAAAAAAAATAAATCAGAGTTAGTTCCCAGCCAATTAGAGGTGAAGGAAGATTTTAGGGATGGCCAGAACTTTTGTAAACCCTGGAATCGTTTAGGACTGTGATACTGGCTTACACCCAGTTGCGTAAGGCTCTAAAGGGCTAAGTGAGCACAGACGACCAACTGAGCTGGAGGAATACCACTAGCCTACTGAAAACTCTCATGCACAGTACATCATCAGCATTTGTGGGATTCCCACCGCTATTTGCCAACTGAAATGGGGGTTGCACTCTTGCCTCATATCCAATTTTGGAACACCTTTTATTTACTGGTGCATTTGGTCTTACACTTTTACTCTTCTGTGGCTCAGATTTTCTTTATAAATCTGGGTTTATTCCTTTGCTTTATTTTATTCTTGTTAATCCTAAAAGTAAATCTGTCTTTGGACCTTTTGGCTTGAATATTTGATCTAATATTTGCATTTGAAAAGAAGAAATCTTTGACATGGTCTTGACCTTAAAGAGTTTGAAACTCAGAATCTGCATACTAATGCAAAGACTGATTTCTACTGCTGAAATAAGAGCGGTGGACTCGAACAGATAGGCAATAATGCCTGTCCATGTTCTGCTCTTTTCAGAAACATGCTTTACAAAAAATAACTTGTGCAAAATTTTCCTTGTGTATTGCTTGGGATAATTTGGAATTCTGTGCGATTAAATTGCTTTCTCGAACCCTGGAACAATTAGAAAACCGTTTATGATCAAAATGAAAGTTTAACACAAGATTACAGTCCCGTAACAATAAACTGTGCAGAACCAGCTCTGGGAACGTGTGAAGATGTGCCAAATAGCATAGGTGGTCTCTAGCAGCGGTGCCTAATGCTGGCGCTCAGCACGGCTGCGGGGGGTCACAGCTGCGCCAAAGGGTGGGAGTAGCGACAACTCCCCGCGCTCTGCACTAACCATGGTTTGCCATAAGCTACGCGATGCTTCACTACAAACAGCAGCGTGGATGGGGCACATACATCAGCCAAGCACGAGGCTCCTTAAACTCCATTTGTTGTTATTGACCAAAGAGCGTAATTGTTCCTCTGATGCTGGGGATTGATTTTTGCATGAAATTGGAGTCATTCCTCATTCTAGGAGAAAAGCTGGCACTAGTGAACTGAGATTAAAGGCACAGGTCTGGGAATATGAAGTACTGTGCAATACGTGTAGGATAAGATAGCTCTAAGGGTCCGATGGGACCGAGCCGTGTGCATCTCTCCCACCCATAGCAGGTAATAGCACACTTTACCATCGCTTTTGGCTGTGTTTGGGCCCTGACCGCACAATACGTAAGGCTTCTGATTCCAGCTTCTTCAGTACAGTTCCTTTTACAACCATGCAACCAAATCATACAGCAAAAAGATTATATTAATTTCGGGTATGGGGCTACAGGTGGTACAAATCTTGGCTTGCTTGATATCCTGAAAGCTTTGTCAAAAACTTCAGCAAAGCCAGAATTTCACTCAATGGGTTTAAAGTTTGCTTGAAAAATTCCCTACAGACTTTTAGTGCCATTCCCGTTTATACCAAGAGGTCCTTCGCCTCGCTTTTTGATTAAACTTGGAATTTGATGGAATTCTAATTTAGTTTTGCTCTGATTCGGGCTGATAGGGTAATCCCTTGTAACCCATAGCACTACGTGGCATCCTAGTATAAAAGGCCAGCGCAGTGGTCCAGCTGATAGCAGTGAGTAATATTTTAAGTCCACAGTAGGGTGAAAAAAAGTACAGCAAGGGCAAATTTTAGCAAATTGTACGTCAGTGAGATATTCTGCTTTCAAACTTGGATTTATAAACTTATTGTCATGCCACGAAAGAAGTAAGAAGCTGTGCAGGTAATTAAATATTTGCCTTGGGGGATTATTTGCAGTTAATTAAAGCCACACGCTTTCAGTGCGTACCTTTTCTACAGATTATTAAATTTGGATCAGATGTTAACAACCGAGCTTTCTCACTTACCCATCAGAGATTATTCTTGGCAACTTTCAGGAACAGAGTTTTACAGGTGCATCCTTTGGTATATTACGGGGTTTGCCCTGCTATAGTGTAGAAAGGGACCTTCCAGAAGTAGAACTGTAACAAGACTGTCATAGCATAATTTATTATCGTGCACCATAGATCTGTTGGCACTGTTACTTAACGGTTTCATCTAGCAGCGTTTTAGAAAGTGCTTCGCTCCGGAGCGCAAATCGTGATTATCTGTTATCGTCGTTAAGACCTCAAGTGTGCTTACCCCTGTAGTTTGCAGAAAGGTCCAGTTAGATCAGCGGTGTTTTTTAACGAGGCTCAAAGAGAGCTCTTTATCCAGTGAAAGCGGTGTGTTATGGGGATGAGCAGAGCTAAAACGGGTGGCTGTGTTGCTGTGATTTCCTGACTGCGGTGCAATGATGCATTTCTCCATCCCCGTGCAAAAACTACGGAGTGGCTGTTGTCAGAAAATGTCGTTCGGCACAACAAAATAGTGCCCTCTGTTTATGAAGACTGCAGATAGCGTAGCCATTGGACTTACGTCATCTAATTTAAACCTCACCATGCCACTGCTTCAGAGTGTGACTTTGGGCAGTTCATTCTGATGGTCTGCCCGCAAAAGGAAAAGCAGTCACGGCCACGATAATGCCCTTGCGAGTTCTGTCATCAAGTGACATGAGGCTAGGATTTGCACTGGGATTTGTAGGATTTAATGTTTGTCAAACTTGTGGAATTCCAACCGTGAAAAGTGTTGCTCTAAATAAATAAGCAATCGCTTTATTTATCAAGTACGTGGTTCGTCCTGTTGCTCATAGCTTTGTGCCACCCCGTTCATTAGAAATAAAATTCTTGATAGCGTTGCTGATTATTCCTACACATCCAACTGCTCAGTAAGTGTACAGGTTCTGAAATCAATTTGAATAATTGAAACCCGTGAGTATACTTTTGTAGTATATGAGACCGTGGTTAAACAGATAGAAAATCTGTCAGGGTATCACAATGCCAAATCCGAAGCTAGCACCCAAGGGCTCCTTGTGCCTGAAGAAACTACCAGACTTTTCCAGCATGAAAGACTGCTGCAGGGTTGGTTGGTTTGTTTGTTTGCTGTTTCCTCAGATTCCCTGAAAGACTCCAAAGGCGCATGGGAGAGTGACCCAGTGCATCCTGTGGGGTGTGAACAAGATCAAGCCCAAGGTAAAGTTTTGATACAAAATTCTTTGAGAGAGAGATAATGAACCAGTTGGGAACCTTAGTTCTTCCAGTTTCAGCATCCAGTGGGTTTCTGCCTGCTCTCTGCCACCTGAAGAAAATGCTGTCGGCTAGGAGAGGTCGTGTGCCAACCCATTGCGGTGCGGTAATCTCTGGTGTTGCTGGAAAAGACACGTGTCTCCAAACATGTGGGTTTAACCATATTGATCCCGGGTGCAGGGCATTGTTATTATTGTCCTTCTTGGTTGTTGTTGTTGTTGTTGTTGTTGTTCTAAAAGCCTGTGGGGTGATTCTCTTCCTTCTGCTAAGCTGACTGTGAAGTGTGAGCCTTTTGCAATGGCTCCCATGAGGAACAGTGAGTCAAGGCTGAGCTACAAAAGAAGAGGCGGTGGGAAAAAAGTGATCCAGGGTCAGTTTTGATGAGCCGTTTAACATACTTAATGCTTAGAGTTTGTTAAGTGGTATTTTCATATATAAAATAAGTCCAATAAGTTGTTTATTTAGCAGAAAAAAAAGATGTACTTGGCTGGAAAGTACGGTGCTATGTGTGTCCTGTTTTGATGAACTTGCCGTTGCCTGCATGCAGCCATCACACTGATGTCATTTTCGATTTGTCACGTTAACAGGACAACAGGATGTTTCTGCAGAGGAGGAGATGAAAACTGGGGCAGACTCCCAGAGCTCCTGCATGGAAATAGAAGGTACTGCATGCACCTTGAAACCAAAGAGCAAGATTAACAGGCGAAACCACTAGTTATTGCTCGGATGTTATCAGTAGTGTTTAAGTTCCCTTTCTTTCTCCATACCTACTAAGCTAAATCTGTGGAGCCGGATCTCCTTTTGGTAACTCTAAATTCAGCCTTGAGCAGGGGAGTATCTATGGATTCTCAGTGATAAAAGCCGACTTTTTAACGACTGAGGCTGTTAGAGAAAGAAGTGAACGTTGCATTTCTTATTCCTGATGACAAGCACTTCAGCCTTGTATGTCCAGAGCACTGAATGCTCTGTCCCCAGTCCAACAAAACGCTTGAGTACGTGTGTGTCTGGGCTTGCGACGAGTCCTGGTGAAGGCCCATGCCTGGAGCTAGGCACATGTGCAAAATCCCAGAAAGCTCAGCATCTTGGAGGATCAAGGCCTTGCTCTCAACTACAGCCCCTTGGATTTCCCTGAGACAGCTTTTGAATCTCTACTCTTGGGGAAAAGAATCCTTTTCCTCTGCCGGTGTTTTTAATGGTAATCCCTAGTGTACGTTGATCCTTTTATGTCTGTTCTGAAAAGCCTTACTGTTCATCTTCTTTTTATCAAATTTATTCAGAGCCGTCGTTGAACCAGGAAGACACAACACAAGTTGAGATACCTTTGATTCATGGTGCAGAGGAAAAAGAAGAAGGAAAAGAAGGAGGAGGAGGTGAGGCTACTTATAAAATAGATTGAGCCAGAGAATTCTGCTGGGCTCACGTTCTCCTTTTCTATTGTGAGGAAACATGGAAAGAGCACATAAAAGCTTTTTTTTGGTGTTCTTTTTTCCCCTAAGAAAAATCCTTTTTTGCCTATACTTGAGTGTTGTTTTGATATATTGGACTTGGATTTACATAGGAAAATAAATGCAAAAAAGTGCACACTCAGGTTCTAAAGTGACTTTAAAATAAACACTCTTCTCATTCTTGCGTTTCTGCATTAAAGTGCATAAGGCTGATTAAACAACCAATTTATGTCCATTTAAGTACCCTCTTGATCATGTTCACTAGAAGCATCGAAAGTATTTACAATAAATGGGTATGATAATTATTTGTGAGGTCATTAATAGAGATTTAACTAGTAATTAAATAAAACTAGTAATTGTAATAAAGAAACCACTATTTGGAGCAGGAACACAGTGTCTTCCTGAAGCACAGTATTTGAATTCTTTGTAATGCTTTTGCAAAGAAATGTAGAAGTTTAATTTTAAGTGTTGGACGCTTCTGGGAACCCTGCATTCAGCTCACACTTTGTAACAGGCACGCGGTTAGATAAAAAATAGCATATTATGTAAATAATTGTCTAATTGTAAAGTAACTGCAAGTTAACAATTACATGGTCATTTGTAGAACACAGGGATGAATTTTACAGTTCCAAATTAAAATGCAGACATGATTTTTATTGAAAATTCAGGTCAATACTAACTGTGTTGTCCTAATTATGAACTCCTTTTCTCAGCCACATTGACACCAACTTAATTGCAAACCTGTGTTAGTAATATTGACACTTTTCTTCACTGGAAACCCAGGTTAATAGAACCTCTTTGTTCATATACAGCTGAACAACATTTCCTCTCTTCTTTTTTTTTTTTTTATTGCCTATCCAAGTTGAGACTAATCAAATCTCTTTATTATCAATCGTATTAACGGTATCGGGTTTGTGCTTTATTACTGATGGTGAAAATAGAATTTATATAATCCTTACTTCAAATCCAGGTAAATGATATTGCGCTACCTCAGTTGCAAATCCAGGTTATGTAATACGAGCTCATTCTGATTGCAAATACCAAAGTAGTTATGTTAATTTTCTCCTAATAGAAATTATTTACATTTTATTTTATGCCTCATCAAAAGCAAGTTGGACAAAATGTACTTTCATTATTTGTACATTTCCTTCTCTTTAATACTTCAGTGTCCCCTACAGCTAGTCGCTGTCATTCAGTTCTCAGTGGAGAGATTATATTTCACCATCTGTTCTACCTACTATTAAAATATGTAACATTAAGGAAAAGAAGGTAATGTCAGAAAAGGGTTGTTCTTGGAACTTATCCTTTTCCTGTCCCTGATTTAAAAGGCTCGAGTACTAAGTAAAAGGTTTTTTCCAAACATTTTGGAATGTGTTCCTACTTGGGGGCTCAGGGTATCGCTCCTGTGCAGGATTCGTCTGATCCAAAGCTCGTTGAAGTTCATAGAAGGATTCTCATTGATTTAAGTGAGCTTTCGGTCAGTTCCATGGTAAGAGGAGATGATGCGTTGTGGCTACATGCAGGATAACAGCGCTTAGGTAACTGCATAGATACTCTGTTTAGCTGCTTCTTCGAACATACTGTCTTTGAGTCAGGGAAAGTAAATGAGTGCTTTCTCAGGGTTTTGAGAAGGGAAGGAAATTACAGCTTTCCCTTGCTTATTTTCATTCTTATGGGTATAAGAACATGCAGAGCACCCTCAGTGTTCGTCTTGCTAGGTGCTTCCGGTTCTGGTGGGCACATACTCTGACACGCGAATTTTGAAAGTTCTCCACAAAGCAAGGTGGATCTGGACAAAGAGAGGTAAAAAATAAAATCAGCTGAAGTTCAGGCTGATAAAATAAGATATATTCCCCAAAGAAAGACTCCTCTTAATGGGAAGAGATTACCTGGCATTGTTTTAATATGTAGCATTATTTCATGTAGGGCAAGTGCTACCTCATAAACTAATTCAGTTAAATAGTTTTCCAGCAGCATCCACAGTAAATTTGACATACGATGAAATGGCATATTTTGCTCTAAGACCACATGAAAAAAAGCTTCCACGGGACTGCTAGTCCCATTAAATAGAAATACAAGGATCTGAAATGGTTTTGACCTCTACTGGACCTATATGCATAGCCAAACGTAGCAACTATACTGCAAACTACCTGGTCTTTCTGTTCTATGTCTGATACTCCTTGTGTGTTACCAAGCTCATCCCGGAGCAAAGGGTAGCACGTAGCCGCCTCTTTCCTCCCTCTCTCTCTCTCACCGGGAGCCATTAGATTAATGGGAGTCATCTGTGACCTGTGCTGTCCCCAGCACTGGAGCTGTGGAAGCCACAAAAAGGCCAACACAGATCAAAGTCCCTTTTCCAACCTAAAGCTAGATTTCTGCTTAGTTACTGATTGTGGCTTTGAAGCGTGCTAGGAATTTTTTCAATGATCTGGTTTTCCATGGAAAAATGACTATTTCTTGCTGGTTTTGAGATTGCAAACCTCTGTCAATCCGTAGGTAAGCTTCTCATTTAATTGTGCAAGTTTTACTACCCGCTCACCTATGGGTTTTGGGGGATTTTAGGGCTTGCAGGGTCCTTTCTGTATAGCTCATTTGGCTTCACAGCTCCAGGTTCAACGCCGAAGTGCGTATTAGCAAGGAGTCATGGATCCTGGCACTTTTGAGGTTCTGGGGCACTGGGAGCCCAGAGGAACGAAGAGTCAAAGTCTTGGCAGTCTCACTACTGTTTTCTATTGCCAGCAGTAAGAAACAAGCCAGATTACCCTGAAGAATTTAACAATGTAAGGCACTGTGTGTGTTTCATAAAAAAACCTGCTGTTGCTTTTTCCAAAATCAGTAATAAAATATAGCATGTGCCAATTTATTCCCTTTTTTTCCTGCTGTAACTTAAAGTTATATATTACCAGGGAGCACCTGAAGAAAAAAGACAAACTAAGATGCTTTTTAATTTTTTTTCCAGCTACTGTAATGCACTCATTCTAGTTCACAAAAGAATAATGAAAGCCTGTGTTTCTTATAAGATTAGGGAATATTCTCAAATCCCTTTATTAAAAAGCAGAGTAAGTGGTGATCACTGACCTATTTGCTGACTAGGTAAGTGTACACACTTTTAATAGACCAGTCGGCAGTCCCTTTATATGTACACTTGGAAGTAGTCCTGTCATGTTGTAATGACCATGTATTCAGCATTTAGTTGTAGTTTTAATCAGGACAGCTTTTCCACAACACAATTTGCAGCACGCGGAAATAAACCCCATCTTTATTTGTGTGAATATGTAGCCATTTCCTCTTCTGAGCCTGCTTTCCCCTCTCTCCTTATTTCCCACTTCTTACTGTCTCCCTTCGTAAAGACATTAGATGTGATGATTTCCCTCATTAATCATCTCTGGAAGTTGCTTAACTTTTTGCAGGATAGGATTTCTGTGGAAACACTAGAATAGGAACAGAAGTAGCCATTACTTCTGTGTTGATTCTATTCTGTATTTGGGCTCAAATATTTTGTCTTCTTGTGCTGTTTGGAACACGATTTGAGCTTGACCTGGGATGTTTCTCTACCCTTAGAGTGGTTGGGTAGCATCCTTCCTAGGCAAAGGGCACATTTATTTTCCATTGGACAAGTCCAGAAATACAGAAGCAGGTTATTGCTGAAGCACAATCAAGGAGCAAAATGCCATAATTAACGCCTATAGAAAGGATATGGAAGTACCCAGGGATTTAGCTTGAGAGCAGGATACAGCCCTAACGATTAGTATTTCTGTGCAGTTGCATCTTAGCCTCTTTGAATGCCGTTTAGGGGACTGTATTAACCATCTTTTTTTCTGTATGATCCATGCAATGTTAAGGCAGATTTGGGAACAGGCAGGGCAGGTTTCACGGTTTCAGTCATTTGCAGTATTACGTGATTTCCTTTGCCGATCTTCTGATGGTGCCGGTTTACTGTAAATTTGAATTCTGTCTAATTTTTGTTCTAGCTAAGCCCAGTTCTGCTTAACAGTCTTCGTTACATGACTAGCTATGTAACTCTGTAGCCATCATTTCATCCATTCTTCACTTCAACAGCTGGGTTTTCAGGTCATTTGCCCATCTGTACTTTAGCAAGAGAGATAATTCTATGGCATAATCTTGGAGGGAATTAAATATTCCAAAACTTGGAGGAAAAGAGCCCTCAATTTTTTATAGTTTCCATCTCAGCCATTTATAGGATTTTACATGCATTGGTACAGTCATAAATAATGTCAAAATAATGACTTTCTTTCATATGACACTGTGGCTATAGAGGAACGAAATACTTCTTGAGAAAGATCTTTTCAGACAAATCTGACATCTTTATTCTTGAGTCGTGGCAATTGTAACTACCTTATATTTCTTAACCAAACTTCTTTTCAGCTTCAAGTGGAAATGGATGAGACATCTGGGGGAAAAAAAAAAAGCCATTTTAAAAATCTTCCTTAAATATCCTTAAAAAGATACTTTCTTTTTGTTTGGAAAGAAAAGAATACAGAGATATTTTGGAGTGTTGTGGCTTCTGAAGACCTAGTATAAAGGCTCCGTTTTCTTTTGTTCAGTTGCCCAAAGAAGAAAGGAATAAATATCCCAAATCAAAATACAGTGTGTTTGGTCTTTGATAACAATCCGTACTGAATGGATCAGATACCATTTTTTGGGCTATTACAGAATAGTCTGGCCCCTGCCCCAAATATGAAATATGTCTTTAAAATCTGCTTCTGACAGGTATTGATATTTGGCAAAGGGAAAAAAAAAAAGGTGCACCTTTGGACCTTTTGCAGAAATACTGGAAGTGCTGTGGAACTAGAAAATTGCAAAAGGATATTTAAACTCAAATGTCTAAAGCTCTAAGCTACGCAGAGGGGTGGACTGCTGCACAGCAAGTAGCTGGAAGTAGTTGGAGGTACAGAGTAACAAGATTATCACTGGAAAGCCAAAAAGTGCCTTTATCCAGGGGATACCTTTAAGTTTTAAGAAGCCTCGTTTTACATGCCTTTATTTTCTCGAGAACTTCATGAAACCTGGCCGAACTTTGCAGTTGCAATATCAGCCAGATGAGGAGCTTTTGCGACCAGATTCTGCTTGCCAGCCTGCTGTGGTGGATCTGTGGTGGTCCAAGTGCTGTTCGGTCTACATCTCCTGGTGCAAAGCACTTTGCTCTTCTGAAAGCATCATAGCTGTGGCAGAAAAGCATGTCCAGCTGATTTCTATGCCTTGTGGACGTAGCAAAGGCCATAACTGTAGGCAGGGAAAAGAAGCCTTTTAGCCTAGCAAAAGATTACTTTTGGAAGGGGAGGCAGCATTTTTTTCTGAGTTTGCAAACAGTGTGTTGAATTTTATGAACGCACTTAAAATGTCCTGCATAGGTATGGAATTGGGGTAGCTTTTGTTAAAAGCTGAAGACAGGTGAGGCTGACCTGCCTGTGAGTGGCTCTCTGCAAGCACGTTCTGTGCTCCACTTGGAAGTTGCAGCTTGCAGAAGAGGAGTGGGTTTTTTGGTCCCAGTGTCTGTGGTTACATTTTTGGTGGCTTTGTCAGTTCTGAAGTGGGAGGTCTCCGGGCTCTTATATCAGCAGAGGGTAGCTCCTGTCAGCAACTGCTTCACTGATGGCGAAGGATCAGCAAGATTATTAGGAGGCAGCGTCGCTTCTGTGGACCAGTGTAGCTGATACACATCCCCTTGCAGGTTGTCGTGACCAGTGGTATGCACCAGCAGGACCACGGAGGTGATGGGGATCATTCATTTTCTAGGCACGGGCCGGTGCAGAAGTCATACCACAATCAGGCAGCACACGCTGCCCAGAATGATGTTCCTCGCCAGCTCTGAGAGAGGCGGCAAATGGGTTGCAGACCCCCTGCAGGGCTTCCCTAAGGGTGCTGCCCGGGCTGTGCTGAGCAGCACTGTGCCTTGGCAGGACGGGGCGGTTATTGTACTGTCAGTAGTCTGCTCCAGATATTGATTTCAGTCTCCTGGGGGAAAAAAAGTCATATTTTTTTTCGTGCCACAGAAGGGATCTGTTTCTTTTCATTACTCTCTGTATATGAGATTCTAGCCTGCATGTATGTAAAGACTAGATGGTGCAAGATTAATTTTAAGTTTTAATTATTTTTCGTTTGTGTTTCAATGGCAAACGATATATTTTTGTCTGTGTGCTTAAAAAGTAGAAAACGTAAGGAATTTTTCGGCTTAAACATTTTGCCTGCTGTCACAGTCACTTCATGTTATCAGGCTTGATGGTAGGGTACAAGACAAAAAGCCAAAAGGAAAGAAAAAAGAAACAAGAAAAAGGAATACTTTAACAAAGATAGTGTTTAAGGTTTATTGTGTGTATTTGATTGCTTTCTTCATTTCATTTTCAATAAGCAGAATAGAAATACCATTATGAATTGGCAATTTTTATTTCGTTTAAAAACATCATGTCTTTGTTCTTGCTGAAAGTGTTGACAATGCAGCCTTTGTTTAGTTTAATTAACTCATGTTACAGTACTGAATTGAAACACACTCAGCATTAAATCAAGTAAAATAATTTTTAGAACTCTTTTCCATATCCAGAAAATAAAAAGAAATAAAAAAAATTAATTCCTCGGAGAAACTGGATACTTTTAATGGGATATTTTGAAGTGCCATTTTCATTTTTATTTTCCATGGCAGGAATGCCAAAAAATATAAAGTCATGAAATCCCACTGAAAAGCAGATGCTATGAAGTCATTCTGAGTCCTCATATGTTTATAATAGTATTACATGATGTTACATGTTTTGTACTTGTGAGCTTACAAGGCTTAGAGAGCTTTAAGATACTGATAGTGCCCTTTTAGTATGTGAAAACTGGAAAGATAATGGAATCCATCTTTCATCTGGTGGTGTCCAAGTCTACTAGGCTTTGGTTTGAGCTCGAATCTCCAGAAAGGCAGCGGTGCCTTATGCAAACGAAACGCGTCTCTCTCTGAAATCATCTCAAATAGCACCCAAGGAATAAGTGAAAGGAATATGGGAGAGACACTGAAATCTTAGAAACTTTTTCCTGTAACATATTGAAAAAGTAGGGCTCGCTGGCCAAGGACTGCACTGTTACAGATGGCATCGTAGTTAACAGTATATCTGGAAATTAGCTTTAGCACCTCCAGAGAAATGGCACCATTTTTAAATATACTATACAGCTACAGAGGCGTCTGAACAGTGGGCTTAACTCCTGCTTGCGACAGTGAGAACTTGGGTCTTAAATTAGAATAGGTCCAGCAGACCAGCGGAGTGCAGGGAGCTACACGAGGAAAGAATTTGATCCCTTGTGGACAAATTTTATGTTCTTGTGCCCTGTCGGCTACAAAAGGAGGCTTCATTTTGTTATGCACTGATTGATTTTGGAATCTTACCTCCTGTAATAAAGTATGTTTATGATGGAATACGCACAGATCCAACTGAGCTGGCTCTGGGAACTGGAAATTCTGTGCTCCCCCTTGTTTACGTTATGTATGGATGTATCACGCTGCCTGGCTTGTTGCATTATTTTATAGCTATTTCATAAAAGCAAATGGCCACACACTTAGGGCAGCAGGGGAAGAAACCGCACTTAGCCAGTGATTTTCATGAAATAGTGCGAGTGGAGTGCAATCATAACTAAGTGCGGGGAAAAAAACCGCAAGCAGTGCGAGTGGGGAGGGGATGTTTTGGAAGAACTGCCTTTTATTTCAAGTACAGAACAGGAAGGAATTCAAAGCAAGCAGCATATGTCCTAGGATCAGAAGATTCCCTCACTTGTTCTTTTAGGGGAGCGGGAAAACAACATTGTCGCTTTGCTGTCAGTAGCTTTATTGCTGTAGTTGTGCCCAGTGGTGTGGGTGAGTAGTTAACCTTGTTCTCATATGAGAAGGGCGGCATTTTCTCACCCTGCATACTATCAGGTGGGTCAGGAGGCACACTTCTTGATTCAGCTGTGCTCCGTGCATCCCCTCAGTGTTGGCTCTGCTGGGGAGGTACACCATGTCTTCATAGGTGCCGTTGCTCCTGGTGCTTGAGGGGGAGTGCTGTACAAGGAGGCACTATTACACAGGGAGGGGGAAGATGTGTCTACAACTTGTGAAGCGGAGGTTGTCTTGGTAGGGCATGACCCCGACTGAGATTAAATCTGCTTCTCACTACTGCAGACCCTGAGCAGGAAAATTCCCACCTGATCTCATTCAGATCTTCAAAGCATTACCCTTTCCTCATACCTCTGGATCTCCTCTTCCTTTCTTCTGCTTGTTACTCATAATTTTTTGGCACCAAGTTTTCTGTCCCCTCACCTTTCCCTAATGCAGTTGACAGGTGAGCGTTCTCTTGAGCAGATCTTGCCATCTGGAACAGTTTTCCTCCACTTGGTTGGCTTTCATCACATTTCACCTCCAGATGAGCATGTGAGGTCACCACTAGTATACGTGGTCCATAGTGTTAGCCCAACAGCCCAAGCTGATCCTGTCTCTAGTCACTGTGAATTGTCTGCCAGGGAGCAAGCTAGCATTTAATATCGCCTCCTACATCTCTGTGACTGCACCTGTATCTTAATCATACAGTAGTGGTTTCTCAGCACATTGGTGCAGGAGTGCAGCTCTTGGGACTTCCTGTTATGTTACAAAAAGTTCAGCATCTCCTTTTTGAGGTCTTGCGTGACCTTTGGAGCATCCTTTCCTGGAACACTCTTGTGTTTGTAGCTGCAATTAAACCAGTCCTGCAAAGCAGGTGCTCTGGACCATGCACTTTGAGTTGCAGCTATAGAGAGTCTATAGGCAGCTGCAAAAATACCTGGTTTTGTTTGAGAGATCCAAGAGAAATACGAAGAGTACAGAATAGCTTTGTCTTTTACTTGCCCATATACTTACTGGGATGCTTGTAGTGTAATTGTTCCGTACCTGATTAACACTGTTCTTTGCTCAAATGTTTATTAAGGAATTTTCTCCCAGGTTCAGAATTTACTTGTGACTTCTGTCCTGAATTTTAAGATCTTTCTTAAAAGATCTTTCTGCAGCTTTCTGCAGCCGGCAAATATCAACCACAAAACGCCCTTTGTTATTGTTTCACTGGTGCAGGGTCTTTACTCTGGAATGTTGGGACACGTAAGCCTTTTGTCTCATTATTCCCCTTTGCGGATGTGCAGCCTTGTTTGTTTGTTTGTTCCCCAATCACTAGTGTGAAGGGCATAGCTCTGCCAGTAATCATAGCTACGGCAGAGGCCAAAAACGCCTTTATTCCATTTACAGCATCCTGTCAAAAAACACTCAATACCTACATTACTTGACAGCCCTTGAAAGATGGCATGTTTACACGTTCAGCATTTTCTCTGTGGAGGAAATAAGCAGTCACTTACAGGATATACCATTCTTACCTGGATAGAAAATCAGTTAAACTGTGTTCTGGATTCTAAGAAGAAAAAGTCAATAATCTTTTCTCCATTGCCCCCTGGTTACAGCTAACAATGGTGTGCAGTTAGGGGGTCAGGGCGGCAAAGTCACTGTCTCAGTGGCTGGAAAAAATTGAGATTCCCAATTTGTGGCCAGTTGCTATCATGGTTACAAGGTGTTTCATCAGTTAAAATGCATTCGCTGGATGTGTTTGTATCATCTGTCAGCCTGAAATGTAGCACAAAAGCGTCAAATGAGCACAAATGGAGATACCTCAGGTGCTTCAAAATAAGATGTCACAGTGCTGAAAAATCAGTACCTAACTCCAGCAGCTCGATTCAAGGAACTTAAATTGGGTGATTCTTCCAGCTGTCCAGGCAACAGGGAGGATTAGCAGAAAAGCTCATAGACTAAACAGGGAGGTACTCAGCAAGGATGTGTCTTAGCATCTCCCCCTCTCTGGCGTGCTGGTACCCAAGCATGGTGCCTCTGTCAGCCCAGGACCCAGATGGTCTGGAGAGGATGGAAAACTGAGCAGGACTTGCTCTTTTGAGTGTGCAGCAGCTACACTTTTGTTTGGCTTATTCCTGAGTGTTGAAAGGGCTCCACAGGTGGTAGCCCAACGTGCATGGGAAGAATGGAAGGGCCTTTCTCTCACAACTGCCTTGCAGGGATCTCTAGGATGTGGGGGTAAGGATTTGATCCCTTCCAGCATGTAGAGGGAATTGAACTGGGATTTATTTCCAGCGTGCTCTAATCAGCAGGGTGTGAGGGCAATGGTAAGCATTGGCACGGTCCCTCTCCCTCACTTGGGTTTGGACGCTCGTGGCTGCGACAGTCGGGTCTCAGTTCAGACACTGGCCCTGACTCTTGTTGTGTAACCTTGTGCTTTCACAGTGCCTTGGCGTGGTCTCTGTCAGCACACCCAATCCTTCCTTTGGCTATCAGGAGCTCCTCTCTCTGGTGGTTGCGTTGGTCTGCAAAGCTGGATCTCCAAAAGAGGCCAGCGTTGTGGTCTCTTTTGGAGAGTTGTGGTCTCATTTTCTGGGGCCTCCTCCTTGGGACAGCAGATATTTTACAGTTCCTCTTACGTGCATGGGGCTAACAACTCTCACACCAGTCTTGGAGTGGCAAAACCGGCGCTATCTGTGGCTTTGTTTGTCTTACCTCTCTGTCTTCCGGAGTAGTAACTGTCCAGTGTGTAGTAAGTACAGCTATTGTGGTCGCTTTATACAATTGTCATTTTTTTTGAATGCCTGTCTCATCATAAATCTGCTTGCACATGTAAACCTGAGTCTTGAACTGCACGATCCGCACTGGATGAATCGGTAACCACATGGTGGTACTGCAGCCCCCCCCAGCATTAAGGGCCAGCTGGAGCAGAGCTGCTTTTCAGGTAAGTGTCCAAAAATTTGGATGCTTTTTTAGCTTCGTTTTGAATCTCCCAGCCCTGCAACACGGGCAAGTTTGCTTGAAAAAGAAAAGAAAGGAAAAAGTCCTTAATATTTCTAATATTGCCTGCTTCCAGCATTGCATAGGATGTGGAGGGGAATAGATTTTCTGCATGCAGTTCTGCTTGCAGATCCAGTTGGCTCTTGAAGAGTGTGAGCGTGAAAAGCAGATGATAAGAAATACATATATATCCGGTACCTATCTGAAGGAACGCAAGTTATCTTAGAAACTGATATATACAGAGATCACAGAATCTGCTTGTGAAACTGTTCCCTCTGGCATTACATGCAGCCAATGTTTAACAGTACTGAATT
This sequence comes from Dromas ardeola, assembly GCA_013398915.1. Lineage (NCBI taxonomy): Eukaryota > Metazoa > Chordata > Aves > Charadriiformes > Dromadidae > Dromas > Dromas ardeola. The sequence goes on along the minus strand of VYZM01016499.1, from coordinate 51,106 downwards.
AAAAGTGTGATAGTTTAAGACACAGGAACTCTTTCCAAATGAACCTTCAAGGGCAGCCTAGCGGAGAGAAACTGACGTTGCGATTTGGCCGAAGAATAGGGTTAACGCCATTTGTGCTTATTGCAACTGCTATGGGATATTTAATGACCACAGGTAGCCAAGGCCTGGGTTTGGTATCTGATCCTGGAGGCAGCAGTGCAGTGCAATGCATCAGATCGCCAGTACCGCGTCCTTCTTTTAATGAGGTCTCCCATCCAAGGATGGATATAGCCTGCTCTGGCGCAGCTTGCGAATCTGACTGGATCACAGCACACAGCTGAAATAATTGGAGAAGAATCTGCGCGTGGGAGGGCAGGAAATCAGCTGCACGTATTCGCATCCTGAAGCGAGAGTTAGCGTCGCGCTGCTTTTTGGCAGGGGTTTGGTCACAGCTTCTGGTGTCGAAACCAGCTTGCTCCTCGCTATCCTGCACCTGCAGGCAGCCGTCGCCATATCCAGCTTATCTGAGAGGAGAAGGCAGGGGGGGCTCCTCGTTTGGGTCGCACTGGCACATTCGCAGCTCATGGCTGACAAAGCCATTTAGAGCAAAGATAGCTCAGATTTTGCTCCGGTGTGCAAAGTTTGCCCTCTGAACGTTGTGATTTTCTCTAGCCGGTCTTAGCGATGGGAAAACACAGATGAGCCTTAACCAGGCCTGAAGAGGCTGGAGCACATCAGCTGCTTGCCATATTGATGAAGCACCTGGGGCATTCATTTTGAAACCTAGATGCAGGCTGTTCACCTGTATTGCCAAGTACAACAGAAGCTTCTTTCTGGCTGGCAGGGTGGTATTAATTTAAAGAGAGCACCATCTGCAGGGCCTTGGAGAACAGCAATCAGAGGAGGAAGGTTGCTGGGAGAAGTCTCCTGATCCGGGGACCTTGCCGCCCCCATCTATACCTATCATTTCTAATTAGCGGATGTATCTTGGGGAAATCTGCTCCGATTTGCTTTCTTACAGATGCTTTTCTTGCTAAGAGCTGTTGTTTTTGCTGAGCCTCCTAAGCTTGTTTCGCGGGCTTTCACCATCATTGGGGAGCGATAATGGTCTCGGTGACCCAGTAATTAAAGAAGTCCTGTACCTCCTCGCTGCGGAGAGCTGCCCCTTTGTCCTTCTTTTTTCTCTCTGCAATGCCACTACCAGATGGTCGGAGATTTTTCGTCCTTTCAAAAGCGTCGTGTTTTTCCCATCTCATNAGCCCCCCCCCGCCGCCCCGGATTCGCCCCACTGGAGATGAGTTAAGGACCTGAACAATTTCAATAAAGAGCTTGGAAAGCAAATCCTTAGAGGCTAGGCATAACTGCAGGGGAATGTAAAGTTATTTAGTGTTGGGGACCGGTGGTTTGTTCTTTCTTCCCTCCCTTCCCTTCTGTCTGTCCTCCCGTCCATCCTTCTGTCCATCTTTCCTTTCCCATCCTTATCTCTGAGAATATTCAGGGATGCCCCTTGGTTCTTGGCAGTGTTTGACAACATCTGGTAGCTGGTGGTATTCAGAGGAGGACTGCCGCCCTTAGGTCAGCAGCAGAGGACTGTTCCTTTTTAACCTGTTTTAATCTGTTTAGGTCCCCCAGAATAAAAAACGGCAAACATAATTAGCTAACCAGGGCTAGGAGACTGTTGGATTGGGGCATTTTGGTTTAGGGTGGTGGGGTTTTTTTGTTTGCTTAATTCCCAGACTTGTTTGAAACTAGCTTGTGAGCTTTAGTTATGGATCAGAGCAGTTGAGATGAAAGCTTGGTTAATTAACAGAAAAATAAATTTGCATCCTGCTTTGTATTTGACATTGAACAATATTTGTTTCTGCATTGTCACATACGCACTTTTATTATTAATCTCCGAGCTTTAGCTGTATGACTGCAAACAAGATTTTTAGAAAAACACAAAACACGAGTCCTTCCCGTCTCCCCTCCCTCCCAATAAAGCATGAGGGAGAGCTGTTTAAGCATGTGAAGCACAGATTTTGTGTGGGATGTGGGATACCTCAGAGGTACCTGTGGACATTTGCCACATAATTGAATTCAGTGTCTTGTGTTTTGCATTTGCAGGCAAATGAGAGCACCCAGCCATCAGGTGTTTGTATCACTAGAATTAAATACCTACTAATTTAGCCACTCCGGAGATAAATATTTAGATATAATTAAAATGACTAGCTGTAAATACATGAAACAGTCCGTGGATGACAGACAAATGCAGGAGGGGGTTTCTTCGCAAACATGGAGGACGTGACCTCAGTTACTGCAGTTTTCTCCCTGACACCCAGCTTCGCATATATAAAATATATATAAAGTAGGTGTTGACGGGCATGTGCTGCCCAGAGGAGAGCAGTGCTTTATGTAAGGCTAGATTGAAATGCTGTTCTTATGCTATTGCAATTTTTGGTATTTTTTAAGCCATCAAGGGAAATAAAATGCGAAGAGTGTGTCTAAATGAATGCACGATGTAGTTTTGTGTCACAGCGAAGGCCTGTAACATTGCTACCTCTATTTGAGTAACTCAGGCTGTCGTTAAACACAGAGGAGTGCAGCTCCCTGGCGTATTGACATTGTTATTTACAGACCATGTGGTAATCTTTGAAGTGCTAACTGGCTTTTTTTAAGAGAGATGCTGCGTTTTTCTTTTATATTTGTTTCCCTCAAAAAGGAATGTTAGTATTTTTATGATGGCTGGTGCTTAGTTGGAGCTCCTCTGTGTAAAGATAACAAATGAGTTATGCGACCTGACATTCTCCCTGGGAACGCGCTCAGAACGAAGCAAGCCAGTGGCATTTCAAAGTCTGCTTTTAAAGTAGCTGGTTATGTGCTTTGGTTATCACAATTGCTAGAAAATGCCATTTCTCTGGTATTTTGCACCTTTTCTTAATTGACTGGGAGGTGGAAGAGTTTTTGGGCAAAACCCCAGGACCCAAAGGACGCGTATGCAGAACGAAATGGCACCACTTGAAGCGGCTCCATGCTTTACTGTATCCCTGTCCTGTCTGATGATCCCTTGAAGTAGTTAAGTCTGCTGCAGGCTTTCGAAATGAAGGAGTGAGCTGTGTAACCCTTTGAGAGCAACTACAGCAGGTACGAATTGCCGGGCACACTTCACAACCGCTGTCTCCTTCGTCCTCTCGCTGCTGGGAGTTGCTGAGGAGGCATTGCCCGGAGCAGCAGGGGCTCCCCAGTTACTCGCTGGGCAGCCCTGGTGCTGGTGCTGTGTGTCCCCACGGCGACACTAAATCAGAGCTGGGCGGATATGTCCGTAGGGAAGGTGGAGGAAAGGGCAGGAGGCCGGTCCAGCCTTGGCTGTGCTCAGCCAGGGTGGCCGAGGACACCAGAGAGGCTGCCACCCAGCAGCACTCAGAGCCTTCATGACAAGGTTTGTGCAAGTTCTGTGTTTCTACAAAATACTTTGACTTTCACCCAACACTATATATCACCAGGAATTTTGTTTTGGCAAGAAGGCAGCTCTTTTTCCACATTTCACTGGTTTCTAGTTTCCGGAGACTTCACAGTTTTGTTGTTATAAACCGTCACGCGCTTAAACTGATTGGCCCACTAGCAGCCCTTGAAAGACTGTTTGAAATAAAACCAGCTATGGATAGAAAGCCACCTTTGCCGAGGCCTGGTATTCAAATCACTTTTACGCTACCCTCGGGAGGGATGGCCTTTGGTTAGAAGCTCCGCTCTATCAGCAGAGAGCCGGCTGCGCATGACCACAATGGTAGCACTCCAAGGACTGAACTTTAACGATGAATGTCACAAAACGCTGCGACATGGGCTCACTCTGGGGATAGTAATTCTGTGTACAGCACGTGATCTATGTCACCTGGAGTTCTTATCATTTCTTTCAGCTATTTGCAGGGTTCTTTTCGTGTTTGGGCTGCGGAAGGAGCTGCATTAATTCAGAATTAGTAAACCTGAGGAGAGGCAGAAATAAAATGAATCTGAGCTTCTAAGCTTGCTAAAGCAGATGTGCCATGAGAGTGAGGAGTTGGTAAACTGAACTTAGCCAGCTTTAATTTGGGTCTATTTTCATTATACTTTCTACTGTACCATAATTGGTACACTATTAAGTCGTCTCTTGGGTTATGAAATACCACTGTATCAAGGAAATGAAACTTAAGTGAAGAACTTTGCTGACAGGGAACGTGCAGGAAGGATAAGCAGGATCTTTTTAACCATTAGTATTGTTACTACCATCATTAATCATTACTGCCATGTAGCCACGCAACACAGTTTCTAAACTAGAACTGATAGTATCCTGCAAGGTGCCGTACACGGTTGTATCTCCCTAAGGAGTGCACAGCCTAAATTTCATGGCTTTGCACACCTATCAGCCTACTTGGAGCATCCATTTCATGGATTTCCAACGCAGTTGTACTGCTGTCTTATACGTGTATCACCTGTGACCAGCAGGCTTCCTCCAGCTCCTGCTGGTTGGAGAATTAGCTCGCTTAGCTCTGCTAGAAATACTTGTTGCATGAATGCCCAATGCACACACTCCTCATCAGTGCTTCCTGCTAGCTGGTGAAGCACTTCCCTTCTGTTTCTCCCTCCGTGAAAGTTTGTTTTACAAAATCAAAAAATACTCATTTCCTTTTAAATTTGGGGGATATTTTACTTTTTTTTAACAGAAATCTGATAGCTTCAGTTCATCATTTTGGCAAGAGCCAGCAACATTTCTCTGGAAATCTTGGGCTGCTTGGGCTATGTTTGTACGACTCCTTGAAAACATGACATTTCCCATAAAACTATCTGGGTTTTTAAAAGAAAAAAAAAAAAGTAATTTGATTCAGGAAAAAGGTTTTGTTAGAAATATTTTGATCAACTCCACGTGTGCCTTTCCAGTCGGTTCCCTGTGCAGCAGGACCACCCGCTGCCTGTGGGATGCAGTAGCTGCAGTGGCTTTGGTGTGGTGTCGGGGCTGCTGCCGACTGCCCGGCCGGGCTCCAGCCTGAGCCAGGGGCGCGTTCCCAAGCTTTGATGGTGGGAGACAAAGCAGCCAAAACCTCTGCGAGGTGCCACATGAAGTGACGTGACATGGAGACTTTCCCTCTCCTCCTCCTTCCCTATGCTTAAGGTATGTTTGAGGCTTAGGTAAAGTTTTGTTTTATTCAGCTGTTGTGTTTTTGCAAGACCATATTCGTTGAACGAACCTAAAACCTGTGGCTATCATGTAAAATCAGGCTACCCTCCATTGTGCAAATTCCTCATGAACTTCACTGCACAATAAGTCCAAGTTAGCTTTGCACAATACTCCCAAATTTCAGCAGGATTTATCAGGCTGAGGCTCAGTGATACTCTGCACTTAAGAGCCTCGTAAGATTTGCAATCGGGGCTCGGCATTGTCACAGATATTTGGTGTGAATTGAAACAACCCATTAAGTGCCAAGGCTTATTTCTCCCCCACCACCCCTAATAATCTTTACACCTGATAACTGAAAGACTGCAGACTTTTAACTTAAAGCACAGCTCGTGTAGGGACCTCTTTTAGGTGCTTACATCAGAATAACAGGGTAGTGCAGTAGGCAAGATATTTATCTAGATTTGCTGTGAACTATAAAGTCCCTAGGCAAAGCCCACCTGTTTTCTATGTTTCAGGCCCTCCCCTTTTAGAGTCTGTAGTATTCAAAATAGATTCTACGTGAAAAGAGCCATGCAAGGTGGTTTTTATTTCCTTGCTTTCCTTATATACATAAGAAACATCCCGTGCATAGTTGTGAAAAGAAAGTTGTTTGAGTCTCCTCAGACTGTCAGATTGATGGTTTTTAGTGCACTGAAGTGTAGTAAAAAATGGAAACTACAAAACAATATAACGTGAATTGTCTAGACCTTTAAACCTACTCAGGAAATCAAGAGTTATATATATATATTTAAAGAAACTCAATAAACCTTGTTTTTAAGATTGTGAAATTTGCTATTGACAGGGCTGAACATAAACACGGTTCAAGGCCAGTGACTTAATTCTAGATGACACCACTCCTAATCCTTTATGGCTGAATCCTTCAGTTTTATCTGTGGCTCTGGGAAAACGTCTGTCAAGGCTGAAGTCACTTGCACCAGGGGATTAGCGATCTTTGCATTCTTTTGAAAGCTTCACTAGTTCCCATGAAAGTAACAGACGCCGAGGCATTTGTGGCGACTGTGGGCAGCGGCAGTCCTTGCACCGGTGTACAAATTCTTACAGACCTGGACCACAGCGCACATCTGTAGCCTCTATTTCTGACCCTCGTGCTATGCGCTGGCAAAAGCTCTGTGTTGTCCTCCAGCTGTGGGTGCTCGAGGGGAGAAGAGGGGAGATGTTGCTGCTGGCTGACCCAAGGGCGGAACCACTCTATGAGTTTCTTTCTCTTTTTTAAGCCCCGAACAGTTGAAAGCTGTATTATGAAAAGGCTTTGGGCATCTGCAAGTTCATGAGCTAAGAAGCTCTTCATTATGAATAAATCATAAAATATGGTCCAGATCCAGCAGTCTGAAGGAGTTTAGCTTGAGGAAATGCTTTTAATGTGTGCATGTCATCCGCCTTTCGCAGAACAAAAGTCTGCTGCTATCAACTGCTAATACAATTATTCTCTTCTGGCTTAATCGGTAGACGTCTTGATTTTGGTGCTGAGATCCCAAGTGTAAGCCTTTATGTTTTCTGGCACCCCATAGCAGAGGGGTGGCATTACAGAAGGGCTAAGTACTGCAGCGTGCCAGCCTGGGTTTCAGTACTTCTATATGGCATGTGGCATTTCTGAGTATCCCACAGCACTGTCCGCTGTATTCTGGCTGACCTTCAGGACACCTCATTGTAAGGAGCCCTTCTTAGCCGTCAATTATTAAGAGGATTTTGGGAGACGTTATAGGCTTGCTCAATAGCTTCAAGGAAAATTATAGTTATCTTGTTAGACTCAAAAGTCTGCCAGTTTTCATGATAGGCACTGGGGTTTTTTTAGCAGTTCTGTAAATTCTGTTGTGGGAAAAAGAAGGCAAAAGCCATGTTGTTAGTTATAATGTCACTGAGCTTGCTAAGCACGGGTTAGAGAGGTGGTGTCATCCCTAGAGCAGTGAGAATTGGCATTGAATTTTTAGTCCGTGTTTAGGATCCCAAATAGGTGGCCTGATTTTCAAAAATGCTGAGCGCATCCCAAACACCTCATGAAGGGAGACCATTTGAAGCCAGCTGGAGCTGCTGGGCCCTTGGAGCTTTTGAAAATCAGGATCTAAACTCTGTTTTAAATTGCTCCTGATGTTAGTCACCTATTTTTGAAAATACTGACCTATGTCTGCTGACATCTAGAACAACCTCTGTGTTAAAAGAGTGTTTGATGGGGAGAGGGGATATGATCTCCAGCGCTAAAGTAAAAAATCATGGTCTTTTTGAAAACGCATTCTCTGATAAGAAACATATTGAGACAAAATGGAAAGTTCCCCCCCGCCTTTTTTTTTTCCGTAAAGACTTTTGTTCAGACTTTGTGTTATGTGGTTTATATTTTTGGCCTCAAGTTTCTATTTGGTGCTTTGAGATATAGAAGGACTTCGAGGAACCTTCAGTAATTTGGAGTTTAGGCGAGATGGTTGAGGAAATAATGTGCTTAAGCTTTCCAAATGAGTTGCTCCAATTTTTACCCAGCGTAACAGTAATGGTCTGGTCATAAGCCAGCCTCGGTCTAACTTGCTATTTGTATTTACTTTCTTTTGATTCAAGTAAGTCTCTGATACGCGTGAAATACAGAGTACATTTCTGGACCCTTGTTCTCCTGCTTATAAGGTTGCCAGAGTGACCGGTAACAGCAGAATGGACCACTTCAAACAGTGGGTACGAGCTCATATAGGGGGAAGTGGTGTTAGAAGCAGTTTGGGAGACAAAAAAGCCCCTAGTACTTGTCCCCCTCCACCTAGACTGAGCTGTGAATCTGGTAAATCACTGGACCTGAGTGTCAACGTTGGTAGCGATTAGAATTGATGAACCTGACTGAGGACTTCTCCAGAGTGATTTGCTGGGGCTGTAACGCACGTTGCTGTCTCTCTGCTTGCCCGTGACTAGTGAGTAGGGTCCTGAAGAAGAAAAGTTGTCTCTCTTAAGTGTCCTGCAATCAGAAGGCTATTCTTGGGGGTGTCTGCTACCTATTTTTTTAGGTAACTCGCAAGAAACAAAGCGGCCTTCCTCTTGTAATTGTCCCGCTCCCCCCGCCGTGGTCAGGGTCTTTTCCCCAGACTACAAGCTGGAGCCATCTCCATAGCTAGAGACTAAGCCAGGGGCAGCACGGGGAGTGAGACTCGCTAAAATCAAGAAAAAAGGGGGGAGGCAAAAAAGAAAAACCAACAAAAACCCCCTGAATGTTAGCTTACGGGAGAAAGACAGACACATTCAGCTTAAAGCAAATAAGCCAGATCCCTGTTTTACAAAGCCGAGGTCAGTTGGGAAGAACTCTGGAGCTGTTGGGAGGGGGGGAGGATTATGGTTGTTCGTATTCTTTGCATTATGTTATCTAAATGTAAATTCCTGTCTCTGATGTAACATCCTGGTTAGAGCCTAGAATTTATGAACCAAACAAAGGATGAATTGTGAAAAAGTTGAGAAGAAAAATCTTAGCTCTGTCTTTGTGTAATTCTTCCTGAGACCTGATATAAATGGAAGACGAATCAAAGGCAACAATAGCGCCGCGCATTTTATCTCACACCCTGTGATGCATGTTAGTGTTGTTTCCCATTGTGAGCCAGAGAGAACATTTACAATTTTAGAAAACACTGCATAATGGCTCTCTGCAAGGAAGAGAAGCAAGCGTATGACTGCCAGTACTGACGCTTGCTTTTTCCTGGCCTGCAAAATTGCTTTTCTGGAAGCTCTGTTGTGGGCAAAATTTTTCTACCCCACACGGTGAATTTTGAATTTGGCCTTAAAATTTTATCCAAAAAAATATAGCAAATAAACCTCACTGATCTGGAAATCTAAATCCAGTCGTTAGCCTTGCCAGGAAATACTGGCCAAGCTAATCGTCATGTGGCGATACACTCCTAAGGTGCAGATGATAACACCCAGGCTGGTGGATGAATTTTTCCTAAAAACAACCCACAGGAGTCATCCTTTCCATTGTGCTTTTCAGTGTTTTTGCAAATGCTCCTGGCTTCGTGGGAGGAGGTGAGTGTCAGGAGGATGGGTGGGTGTTTCAGGTGTTAAACACCAGCTACGCTATCGCCATCTGGCTCTGCACCTCCCTCACTCCCCAAAATGTCAGTGGTAAAAGCTGACTTTTTAGACATGCCACTGCAATGCGTGGAGAGCGTGATTGCCACCACAGAGCTGAAACGCCTGTGGTAGTAGCTGGGTTGTTCTTTTAGGAGTAGGCAGCATGCGATTCCCTCTGGCAGTGCTGTGATTTGGGGATTTTGGTCCTCGCATGGCTAATTTCTATGTGCTCTGTTCAGAGGAGGATGTGGTTATTGCCTGCTGGCATAGGGCAGCCGAAGGTTAAGACCACCCCTTGCTCTGATGTAGTTCTCTTATTTCCTGGGGAAACACCTTACTCCACATCATCGTTGTAAAATTTTGCACTTCTATTCATCCAGTTATCAGTAGAAATTAAAAATGGCATCCACGCTTAGGAGATAATACAGCATTTGCAATACGTTTGCTTTCCCTCCCATTCCTTTGAGGCTGGCTGGTGTTGGCTCGCTCACTGCTGTAGAGGAGGATGCCAGGTTTCACCAGAGAAATGGGGGCAGCAATCAGCATTAATGACATCCTCTGACAGCGAAAGCTGCACGAATCTCCAGATTTCAGCGATGGCTTCTCTCCGCGGGGCGCATGGCGCTTCCCAGGCAGAATGGGGAGCATCGCTTTGGGTAACACATCCAGCACCGCCATCTATCACTCAGCTATTCTCTTCTTTCCAGAGGGAAAACAACTCCCAGCCACTTATTGCTTACTGCCCTTGAATGTAAATATATACACACAAGTGTGCCTCTGTGTGTGTTTTATTTAAACATCTGTTATATTTTGATGTGTCACCATCCAGGTCCAAAACAACAGCCCTGAGGACTGGAACAGGTGAGGAGCTCAGTACCAAAATTAGTCCTTTATAGCAGATTTGTGTTTATCACCATATAGTTAAAGCTGAACTGTAAAATTTTGGCTTTAATGGAGTCAGAGCAGAGCTCAGTTTAAAGAAAAAAAAAAAAAAAGAAGGTACATATCTTTAATTGTTTTTGAAAAATGATCATTATTGAACACGTGTCTCAGTAAGGGAAAAAGATAACGATAAATGTCCTCTATAAGGTCTGTGTTATTGAATACTGCCAATTACCTCTTCTTTTCAAGCAAATGAGTTTCTTGTTATGTTCAGCTTGGTTTTAGGAAGATAACAGGTTTCTAAAAATTAAAACGGAATTCTCGGTCAGGGGGTGATGATCCTTTAGAAATTCAAGTACTCTTCCCAAAAACAGCAAAACATTTCAGTCAGGTGTGTTGTATCCTCTACCTCTGGTTATGCAAGTTTTTATTGAGGTTTGGTTTTTTGGTGTTTGGGGGATTTTTATTAATTTTTATTCTTCATGCTGGCTGTTGTATCTTTGAAAATTACACTGTACCTGTAAGGTCACATCTATTAGCAGAAATTTGTTGAACTTCATGTGCCTCTCCTTGTTCTGAATATTCTGTTTTATTTTAAGCTGCAAAATTCAGGTTGGGGTCTCTGGATAAATAACAGGGAAGAGTTTTTCTTCCACACTGTATATTGTGGCTGCCTTTCAGGTAGATCCGTATACCCTCCTTATTTACCCTTCTGCTGCTATCCCCTGCTACTTTGGAGCTCATTCTTCATATATCTGGCAATAGTCTCCTTGAAAACGAGTCCCACAGAATATTCTCCAGGACTCCTTTGACTCAGCGGTAATCTCTTTCAGAAGAGGTGACCCCAGACGTAAATGGGTGCACCATAAGGGTGAGCAGCCCCGTCTGTACGTTATCAGAAACTCAGGCAAAGCCTCCCTTTGTCCTGTGCCCATGGCGTGCTTTTTCACCTCGTTGTCCTCTCGGCTGTAGCCGGGGAGCAGGGACTTCATAAAAGATGAGGGTGCTCGTCTGAAAGGAACTTTTCTAACTACCAGTTCCTGGGCAGTTCGCTATTTGTGTCATCTCAAGTTCTCACGCTCTTCCTCCCCACCTTTTCGTTATAATTTCTTTAATAAATACTGTTTCTATTTGCTCCCAGCACCCACCTAGTTCTCATGCAGCTGCGCAGGGCTGAGGACTGGCATGGTCTCTTCTGTTTGGAGCAGCTCCTTTGGAGGGGAACAGAAAGTTCATTTCCATTTTCTGGAATAAATAGTGTGGCGTTCTGACAAATCTGGCCTATTCAGGAGATCCAGGACCTCTTTGCTTTCACAGTCTATTGCTTTGCTGCGGTTGCTTCGACATTGTTTGAAATGCTCAGAAAATACAGCGAATGCAAGTTTGGAATGGAATAGGGGCATATAGGATGTGCTGATGGAAAATCCAGTGGCAGCACGAGCTATTAAACTGTTCATGATGGAGGGGAAAGCAAGGCCTATTAAAGCCATTGGGCCTCTCGCATTGGTTCCTCAAAATTAACCACCGAATACTCACCCCAGATTAGTGGTGCAAAGAGGAATTAAATTTGCCGAATGAGGACAGCTGGAGCAAGAGGAGGTACACAGTAATGAGCATGGTGAGTGTGCGGAGAAAACAATGTTGTGGTGGGAAAGGAGGTGCAGGTATCATTCTGGCAGCCGGTCGTCGTTCAGAAGGCTTGCTCCTATGGCCACGAAATCGGAAAAACATTTCTGAATGCCCAACGTCGTTCCCCCTGGTGAAAGCTGAGCCTTCGGGGACCTGGGAATTTCCTGCGGATTACACAAAAGGGTTCTCCTGTGCTGTAATACACCTACACAGCTTTTTAGGATCAGGAAGCTAGTGATCGGGAACTGAACCAATTCACTTATGAGTTTCATAAGTGGCTGAAGGTGGCAGGGGAAAATGACAGAAGGGGAAAGAAAGGTAAATAATCATGCCATTTCTGTTCATTCGGAAACCTTCCACTTTTCGTAATACCTCTGAGTATGTTATCTGCCTTATTGGTAGGCAGGGAAATGGAGCCACGAGGGCTTTGGAAGCCGTTCGGGACAGGTGGTCTACTAGTTTGAATGCAACCCGGCACCATTTTAGTTGTGTTAACAGCCAGCGATTGAGGAATGCGATGAAAGCTTCTGGGTGCTCCACTTCAGCTGTTCCGTGCGGCAGGCTCCTTCTCTGATGAGAGGTTTCACAGAAAGAGCGTCTGGAAAGCTGCAACGTGGCCTCTTGCACAGCTAAGGCTTTTTGGGAATGAAAAAATTCAAAAAAGGGCTTTCCTTAAAACGAGATGCCCTTGTATTCATTAAGAGCCTGCTGCGTGCAGGTTTATCCTGTTGTTACAGAGAGACAAAAGATACAAAGAGCTCCTGATGGGCATTAGCGATTTTAGAGACGCCCAATTTGTATGGGTCTTATGGACCATATTGCTGAGAGACAATCCTCACTGCGCTCCCGTTCCCACCTTTAGGGAAAAGGAGGCATAATGAGATTTACTAACGGTGTGTTTAATAAAGGGCTGGAAGGGGATAGGGATAAGCGGATCTTAGACACTTTTAAATCGCGTTAAAAAAAATTGCGGTTCAGCTTGAGCTGGAAATAACAGTGGCTGGAAGCAGTGCGAGGCCTTTAGGTACAGTTGCGTGCACAAACACAGAGAGCTGAGATGATGGGCCCTACACTGGGGGACAGGGAGCTTCATTGCACCAGGTTACTCTGGGAGACAAAGCCAAACTGCCAAAAGGGAGGGTAAACACTGCATTTAACGATGAAGGGGCTGTGATGTGAAGCCTGACAGCCCACGTGTGGCATTAAGGAATGATGCTCGGTGCCTTCAAAAGCTCGGCTAAGCTAGCATGCCGGGCAGCACACTCTCCTCTGAAATCTACATCCTTGAGTTTTCTTTTCATCTCTCTGGTGACTAATTGCTGGGGGGGGTTTGATTGAGGTAGAATATTCCTGATTTAACAGATGGAGATGTTTTGTTGTTAACGAAGCCACGCTGAATAGCGAGAGGCACCTTTGCGGCGGTGCCATTCCTGCAAACTCAGCGCTGCTGTGCTCGACCTGTGTGTCACGGAAGGATAGCGAGAGGGGAGGCTGCCCGCCGATTTCAACGTAACAAAGTAAAGACGGGCCATGATTGTTGTGTTTGTTTTAGAGCCCCGAGAGCAGCAGGTTGGGTGTTTTGCATGTAGAGCCATACAAGAAGACAGCATAAATCTTCTACGTGTTAGAATCTGGTGTGGTTAAAGGGGTCAGTCATCCCAGATGGAGGTGTCGAACAGGAGTCAAACTGAGCCCTTGTATCACGGACAGCTTCTGTTCCTAAGCGAAGCAGCATTTATAATGCTACTAAAATACAACGGTAAACAAAGTACATGAAGGCTTGACAGTCACATTAGCAAAGAGCTCCAGTGAAATGATTGGGAAGAAGGAAAAAACAGCTCTGGCTATTTGCAGAGCAGGAAAAATGGAACTGGTTTTGACAGATAAGACAATGCGGCTCTGGGTCAGAAGAGCTTTGTCTGTCTTTTTTCTTGCTGCAGATGAAAAATGGTGCCTTCAAATTTTAACCAGAGAAATTTGGATTTTAACGAGCTTCCATCTCTCAGAGTCTTCCAATTAGGGGAAGCATATTTACAGCTAAACTCAAAATAATAAATTTTATTCAGTGGGTATGAATCGGGAAAATCTGGATCATTCAGAATAGCTGCAATGTGGTTTTCGTATTGTATGACAGAGGTGATTTTTTCAAAGTATGTAACACAAATAGAAGCAACTGCTCTACAAATAATTTACGACGAATGAATTTCCCCTGATTGCAAATTGTCTGTGGCCAGAATAGTGTTTTATTGGAATTCCTGTGGCATCACCCAAAATCGCTGGGCAGATATGTTACAGGAGTAATGAATGACCTTCCCATTTTGCCTGTAAAAATAGAAGTACTTGTCCAGACTGTCGTATTATTTCTCAAATATTCAGAATGATCCTAGGACCAGGATTTCCTGTTGCAAGACTTCTAAAATTGTGAAACTTTTCAAGATTTAAGTTATCTTCAGTGTTGCCTGATTGCACTGACAGAACTCATGTGTGCACAAAATCTGTTTTTTCTGTTTGTCTTAAAGCTAGTCTATGACCTTATAACAAGCTAGGAACTGACAACTGAAATCCAGATTCCCGATTCAGAGCCCAGTTGACAGTCCCTTACCCACACCTGGTGCAAGGACTCTGCCAAGGCTGGTCTCGAAGGCTGGGCTCTGCTGAGAGAACCCGGTCTCCCAGGCTCCCTCAAGAGTCAGTAAAGAGAAATAAACTCCCTTAAGGTGGGCATCTCAGAGCAGAAACCCAGCTCAGGGTCTTCCAGGGATGATTCATCGATTCTAGGGAGGCTATGTTGGGATTTTGCTTTGCATTACCTGGCAGAGGAGCCTGCCTCTCTCTCCCGCTTACAAAGGCGCTCTTCAGTACACAGGAAAGCCTTGCTGATGATCAGGTAAAAATGAGGTTTATGGATTGCTCTGTGTTACAGCTTCTAAGCGTAGTTGCCTGCTTTTATAATTTGAAATAGATGTAAACCTCGTGCAAAGAGGGGAAGAGGAGGAAGGTTACGCTTTTTACTTATTAGGATTTATCAGGGGTGTGGAGAATAGATGTCTGACCTCTGTACTCGAGCACTTTTAAAATTGATGCTAGCGTACCAACGACCACCACATCTTCATGTTAATCTTGTGAATCATATGTGAATCTAGAACTGCATTTCTCTAGAGAAAGAGCAGTATATTAGCTGTAACCACGTGGAACTATTGACAGACTGTGACTATAAAGGAGAAAAAACAGATGAAATAAGAGTGCAGAGTTTTCTGTCTTCCTGGTATATATTTGTCTTCTGCATTTCAAAAGGCTGGGGAGCCATCCTGGCTCGCGCCAGAAGCCTGTTGTCACTTGGTGCGACGCTGGTTGTGTAACCAGCCTGCAAAGGGTTGGGGTAACGAGCTCTGTCAGGAGCTCAATTGGAAATGGTAATTGAAATTGAAAGTGGTATCTCCCAGGCTCCCTTCCTTCGGTAACTCTCAGCTCCTGCTCGGAGACCCGAAATACCTCGCTTGTTTGTGCTCTAACATGAAGCAATCAAAACAAGGGGGTGAAGGGAGGCCTCTGGAATAAATTGGTTGTCGAGGCGGTTCTGGTATTGATCGGGTTCTGCTGTTGATGTGAAATGGGCTCATTTCTGTGTGGCACTTGGTTTTACTGCACGGTGGGGAAGAAGCTTTTTGGATAATACCCTTTCCACATGCATAGCAGTATAGTGACTGCTCCTGTCCCCCACTCACAGTAACAGCGAGGGAAGAAATGAAAATTTATATTACCTGAGTTTGAAAGTCTTCCCAAATATTGAAGGATATAATGTGCAAGCCTCCTCCCAAGGTTTGTGGTGGTGCTCAGCTTTGTTAAGATTTAAAATATTTTCTGTCTTGTTTGTTCCTGAATGTTGTTTCCCACTACCGTTTTCTTGCTGACAATATCCAGCAACCAATATACACTATAAAAAAAACCTTAATGTGGCCATAATCCCCTTCTAGAATGATGGGGAATCAGTCATTCTGACTTGGAAAGAAGGGGGAAATGCAGAATACATATTAGTGCTCTTCTGATGAAGTTTCTGGCCATAAACCTCTCGAAAAGTAATTTTGCAGATTTGCTGCTCTAGGGCGGCCCATGGCGAGAGGCGAACGTGTAGCTCTTGGTACCAAGGGCCCTCAACGCCTTCTGCTTTTGTCCCTGCAATGGCAGCCCTAATTAGCACATGTGCACACATGTGCACATGCTCATGTGCATGCATATGCCCAAAATGTCCTGTCTTTAATTAGGCTCTGTCTTCACCTAGCGCTGTGCCAATACTCCTTTGCACCTGTCAGCTGCATGAGAGATTTCTGAAATGGAAAGCGAGAAGCCTTTTGGCAGCGTGGTGAAGCCAGGCGTGCCGGCTAGTTAATGGGAGATCTTGGGATAGGGCCTGGGAACGTCACACGGGCGCCTTTAGGAGCTGACAACAGCAGAGCGAGTAGGTTAGAGAAGCTGGGAGCCAAGACGTAACCTGTCATATCATATCTGCTTTATTTGGTTAATAGACAGTGTTTTAGAGGAGGCAAAGTTGGACTCAGAGGCACCGTCTGCCAGTCAGAGTGCATTGGTTTTTGGCAGGGAACCTGAATCCCTACATCAGATATCCGAGTGTCTTGGTGGGAAAGGCTGTGTCCACTGCCGGTGGCACTCATGGCGGGAGGGTTGGTGTTCCAAAATTTTGCTTTTCCTAGAGCTCCTTACTCCAGCTAATGGAAGTGTAGCACAACCCAAATTTCAGTGTATCTTCCCTGATTAGTTAGTGCTTTCATAGTCACCCAAATTTTATATTGGTTTTGCTAGAGGAAGCCAGGCAGGGATTTTGAACATACCTTCTCGGCCTCGTACTTGACAAGCTCCTGGCACATGCACGCGCTTCCACAATGTAATGACCTGGGTTTATCCTTTGTGTGAGCGAAAAAGTGCCACAGACGAGTTCTGGGAAAGCTTGGGCCTGTCGCTGCATAAGAAACCTCAGGAGAAAACCACACTCGCTCTCCTGAATTCCCTGGAGAAACGTCAGGGATTTGACGTGCCCGCAAAGGGGCCATCTCGGGCATTCGCTGACACAGGGAGTTCACCATCACAGATGTTTACAGGCATTTTGATTGTTTGTACAGGGAGATGATTTACACCAGTGTGGAAGAGGTGGAGCTGGTGATACGACAGCGCACTGAAGGGTTTCTGCAGTAGAAGTAAGAGCTATCAAAATGATGGGTGACATCTCCATCACTATGAAGTCATCCATTGTGCTTTCCCTCACAGTCACTAAAATGGCTAATTGAGCTTTCTGGTTGCTATTTTTTCTTGGTTTCTGTATTTGCTGGGTCCTTGTTTTAGCATTTCAATGCTCGGTAGCACCGTAGCTAGTGCGCTGGAAGTTGCCTGTGAGAACAGCACTGCCAACGTAGCGAGCACAGAGGGGACTAAAATCTCCATGACAATGCATTGGCTTGCAGATATGATTAGAAGGAAAACTGGCTGAAAACTTCAGCGGTAGATACATGGTTATGGACAAAATAACTGCAGTGCATTGAATTGCATTAAAAAAAAAAACATTCCAGACTTCCACAGAAAGGGGAAGGAGGCATTTGTGGGACTGTGAACGTTTAATCTCTGTTGCTGAAGAGGTAAATGATTTCAGCTTTAAGAGTAAACCGTTTCTGAGATGTCTTGGTCCTCGCGACACTTCGCTGTCTCATAATAACCACCCGAATGTCTGGATCGCTTAGCAACCAATAGCTTGACATCCTGTAGTTCAACCACAGGATACGTGCAACAGGCTTTATAGTGGCCACAAAAGTAGAGAAGTAGTGTGATAGAAATTAACTAAAAATTGGCTTCTCGGCACTCTAAATGACAGAGTATTAGGAGAACTGTGTACAAAACGGCAGAACCACTTTTTTTTTCCATTTCAAATATTGGTAGGAGATTGAATCTAGGCTTCCAGATAAGCCTGAGGCAGAAGAGATAAAAGTGTTGAGTTACAGCGATAAAATGCATTTTCCTAAATTCAGATTCTAGTTTGTGTCTGACTACCCGGTATATTTGAACTCTTACTGTATCTATTTTTATTCTGCTAGCTAGAGAAACTTTATAAGTGCGATTAGGTCCCCATCATATATTGCATTTTATGAGCAGAAGGGATTCTTCAAAAATGATGAGAAAAGAATGGCAGGGAGGCAGAGGCACACACCACGATGTGGTTTTAACAATCCCAGTTAGAAAAGAGTCCAGGTCACTACAAATATTCAAGCAATTATTTTCAAACCATGTTCCTCCCCCTATATCCTCTACTCTTTTCTCTAATGGCTGCTACTATACAGCAGCAGAGCCTTTAAAGGTAAGAGCATGCCAGAAGAAAAAGAAAAAAAAACAGGCATACAGAGTCTGAGAACTATACATTAATTGGGTAATGGAAGTATTGATTTTTCTCCTTCTTTGGCTTGTCTTGTAGGGAAAGAGGAAAATTCTGTGGAGCCCATGAAAGTTGACCTTGCGTGTGAAGCAGCAGACGTTTCAAATAAGGATGGTATGTTGTTCTAACATTTTAATTGTCCTGAGGTGGCTACGTAGCATGCCTTTCTGGGGTTTGTTTGTACACTTCCCCCCCAAAATAGGAGTTCTATTTAGAATCTCTTCAACTGAGTCTTCTTGAGAGTTTTCTGTTTTGGAAGGCTGATGGAAGTACCTTTCAGTGCCCTGCTTTTCTAGTTGACTGGGTTTATGTGATCAATCGGTATGTTCGATTCGCTTGCCTTTTAACTAAACAATATCTTAGGCCCGCTGTAATTTTGGTCTGGATGTCGAATTGGCCAAAATGTGTGGTCTCACATGGGAGTCAGAAGATAATATGCTGAAAAGCTCTATGCTAGCGCCCGAGCCCATCACAGGGCAAGCATTGGCTGTATAAGCACTCTGAACTCGTATGTTGGCCACCTTCTAGCTCAGAGCTGATTTCTCTTCCTCCGCCTCTTTCAGAGTCCCTGTGTAGCTCATTCTGGTAGCAGATGGAAGTTGTCTCCCTAGAACATTTGCTATCGATAAAACTGTCCTGTCGCGATTTCGTGACCCAACAGCAGTTGCGGTCGGGTTTGTGGACATTATCGACCGAATCCCCTGACTTGGAAATGAAAATTTTTTGGTTTTGACCTCAGTGAGCAGATGACCTAGCTGTTGTCTGGCAGAGTCCCAGCAAGAGCTGAGTACCAGGATGCTGTGCCAGCTCCGCAGTGCCGAACATACTTGTAAACACACAAAAAATATGCTCTCTAGGCTCTTCCTCTGTCTAAAGAAATACTGGATGGAATCAGGGTCCCGGTGCTTAGGTTTTGGTGAGGCAAACCCTTTACCGCGCCTCTAGAGAGGCACTTATAGCTTAATAAAGCTACATAAGGGGCTCTCTTGGGTTTTACCCAGAAGGCCTTCTTTACTGATCAAAAGGGCAGTGCTTTTGGAATCGGAGTTATATTATCATAAGGGGATCCCTCTCTGTAGCAAAGACCAATTTTTTTGATTCCTCCTTTAACCTCTTCAGCATTGACGTAGTATAAATTCAAGGCGTGCTTCCTTACCTCTCAAAGACAAAGCAATTGTATTCTTTTTGATATTAGTTACACAAACAATCTGATGCTGATTTCCTTTCGCTGATGTCAGATCATGCTGCAGTGTTTGAATTGGTGGCTGATTTAGATACTGTCCTGTGGGGAAGTTTTTGCAAGCACAGGAGAAGAAAGTGTGCATAATGGATTTTCTTTTTTTAAAAATACTAGAGATTATGCTCTTACTAGTAAGCGTGCAGAATAAAGCCAAACCAGCTTTCTCTCCTCTTTCCCTGAACAAAGCAACCAAAAACTTGTGGTCACGTTAAAATATTTGGATTTTTGGATCCCTGGAATGGTCTGGGCTGCTTAGCGAAAACAAATCCAAAGTTGCTAAAAGAATATCTGAAGAGATTTCCCGCTAGAAAGAAAAGCGATGGTGTAGCTAATGTGTGCCATAGCGCAGCGCAGCTGGATCAGCTGACAGCTTCTGAAATTACAATCACGATAGGTTTCTTTGTTTCGAATCTTGCTTATCTTGTAAGCTCTTCTACATATAACTCAGCTTGGAACTTCCTTTTCTGTGAACCGTCCCGCAAGGGTGGGAAAAGGGTGTTTGCTAAGGCTGCAGAAAAGTACTCTGCTGTTCAGGGAAGTCTTCATTTCTCTGCAGCTTAAGCTGCTACCGGGATCATATTGGTGTTTTTTTCTTTTGGACGTATATTACGTGTTTAAAAAAATCAGAACAGCAGAAGAATCAAGCTCCTTACACTCTGTTTTATCTGAAGGGTTAAGTTTTGCTGAAAAAAAGCCCTAAAATTTTTAGGTGTACGAGGTACTAGTCGAGATTAAAGAAAAGCAAAAAGAGTTCCCTTTGACAGTAATTTTTATGTAAATTGCCTGTTTTTTCTGTAGTCCCCTTTCTTCTGCCCCAGGAGAGCTCATCACTTCGCAGCTGAAAGCACAAGCATATATCACCAGGTACCCCTTGGCAGCCCAGCTTTTGTATTTTAATTTCATGTACCATATCACAGTGAAAAGTGCTTTAGAAATGCAAAGAGTGTAGGCAGCTTAGGTGGACCTCGATATTGGTTCATCTAGTGGGCAGGGCCATAATAGTGATATATTTCAGAAATTACTATTATTTGAAAGCTGGGCGTGATTCTCCGTCAGGAAAGCTGTCAGAGGGTGCACATGTAAGCCTGGAAATAGGGATGTGTATACAGAGATACAAGTTGCTGCTGGCACTCTCCATCAGCCACCGGAGCGAAGACCCCTGGATATTAAATTTTTCGTACCCAGGACAGATTTGCTGATTGGTATTTTTTTTAATGATGACAAAACCCACCTTTGGTGATTGGTTTCCTAGACGGTGTTGCCCTGCCAGCAGCCTTTTTTTATTCTTATTTTTTTCTTTTTCTTTTTCCTTTTTTTAACACCACCAAAGCTTTAAAGATTACTAAGGTAGATTTTAGTTTCCAGCTGGTTTACGTGGATCACACTCTCCACTCCTTTCATAATGGGGTTACGCATCCGCCTTTTTTATTTCAAGCCTGCGGAAAGCTGCATCTTTACTTGCTGACACAATAGGAGAAAAGAAAAAGGTGAAGGCAGTGTCAAACCTGAAACTTCACTTTTTTTTTTTTTTTTAATAAGCTTGTGCAGGCTGATGAATGATCAGCAACCTGAATCGTAGAATACCAGGTTGGAACCAGGTCCTACCTTTCTTGGCAAAAGCACGGTCTAGACAAGACGGCCCAGCACCCTGTCCAGCTGAACCTTAGAAGTCTCCAATGATGGGGAATCCACCACTTCCCCAGGGAGATTATTCCGGTGGCTGATTGTTCTCATTGTGAAAAATTTTCTTCTTGTGTCCAATCAGAATCTCCCCAGGAGTCATTTGTACCCATTACCCCGCGTCTTCTCCGTGCGACTCCTTGTAAAAAAGGAGTCTCCACGTTCTTTGTAGCCACTCTTTAAATACTGGAACATGGTGATAAGGTCTCCCTTAAGCCTTCTTTTCTCAAGGCTGAACAAACACAGGTCTCTCGGCCTTTCCTCATATGGCACGCTTCCCAGTCCTTTGATCATCTTGGTGGGCATTCTCTGGGCTCTTTTCATCCTGTCCGTATCTTTTTTGCATAGAGGGGACCAAAACTGAACATGGTATTCCAGGTGTGGCCTGACAAGCGCTGAGTAGAGTGGAATAATAACTGCTTTATCTCCGCTGGTGATGCCCTCATTGATGCAACCCAGCATCGTGTTGACTTTCTTTGCCGCAGCAGCACGCCATTCACTCATGTTGAGCTTGTTGTCCACCAGGACCCCCACGTCCCTTTCCACAGAGCTGCTCCCAGCCGGGTAGATCCCAGCCTGTGCTGCTCTCCTGAATTATGTTTTCCCAGGTACAAGACCTTACACTTGTCCTTGTTGAACTTCATAACCTGACCTTCACGTGATTCACCAAAGCAATATAAAAGCAAGATCTCAATGGCTAACACCCTCATGATTTTTATGGCGTTGATGTAATATCCATTAAACTAGTAACTACCAAGTAAACAGGCGCATGTGTTTCATCACCGCACAGCAGGTAGAATTTAAAATACATGGGTTTTTTTCTAGGCAGTCTGGAGTTATAGCTGAATATGCAATAGCCAAGTTATGTAGGTGCAGGGGGGGAAACATTGTTTAGGAAGCGGCTGAAGAAATAGGTTCTGTTTGCAACAGCCTGACCAAGCTCCTATTTAAATCAAGACCGTTTTGTCTGCCATCCAGGTCTACAGCATAAAATCCTGGGGTGGGGAAATGCACTCGCCCTCTCACAGATGACTCTGAACTTGTTTTTCCAGTGTCCTGTTTGCCTGTCTTCTCTACTTAGATGCTACACGGTGACTCCTGGCTAGCTGACCTTTAAGCAGGTAGCTTTCTTGCAGGGGAGAGGCAGGATGCCTTGCTGCTGACACACATCCCCTGGGTCAGCAGCAACTGCAGTGCTTTGACGGATGTGAACTGCGTGCTGGGTTATTTCTTCTCCTCTTGCAGGGAACTTGCTTTTGGGGGGAGATCCTTCCCTGGTTATGATTTGAGAGCTGCTGAGCAGCTCACAGATTGAGAAGGGGGGGTGCAGATGGGTCTTCCCCAACAGGCCAGAATTTAAGGGAAAACACACAGGGAGAATGTGGAGAAATGTCCATTTACGTTGTACGGAAATGTCCATTTCTGGTGTAAAAAGTGCCGCATGAAGCTGCAGGAGGAGCAGAAAACTGAATTTAGGAGGTGTGCACCCTCCTTGAATTTCAGGTGCTGAGCTGAGCTTCTGGCTATTATAGGTGCAAAGAGACCAATAATCTAAGTTATCAGTTTAACACCTCTAAAAACAGTGTTTAGTGGGGAGGAGGCCAGTTTTGACTTGCGATGCGATCGGATGCAGCATGCCCGGGGCTAACGGCGTTGTTCTGACACCGACTCGTGCTGGGAGGCAGCGAGGGCTGTGAGTCACATCCCCGCCGTACCCAGTGGCAGCTCTTCCATCTGCTCTTGCACTAGGTACTTCGCTGCCATGTTATTTTCCGGCTAAATATAGAGGATTTTGTAGGCAGCCTGGTAGGGACATCTGTTGTTGGGGTTCACCCAGTGGTCAGCAGAAGCTTATCCTTCAGGTAGATCTTCCTGTCCCTACCAGCGTTGATACAAAGAGCTGAGCTTAATCACAAACACATAGGAAAAAGCTAACAATGAAACCTGCCAGTGCCTTAGTGCTTGTGAGCCACCTGCCCGCTGCGGTGTGCACGGTGGATGCTTTTTGTGCCGCTGATGCAGGATGCCTGGCTGCCATTTCCACTGCAAAACAGTGGGACTCGGTGATTCCTCTCGCTTCCCCGCTGGCGGGGTCTCCCCTGTGCTTTCATGTTGCCCTTAAAGCATTCCCACGTGGTTTGCAATTTGCCCCCCTCTATGGGACATACTGTCAGCATGACAGATGGCGGTCCACTGCTCGTAAAGAAAAAAAAAAAAAAAGGAAGGCAAGGGAGATGTAGTCATCTGAGATGCTGATGGAGCCGAACCTCAGGTTTCAAATCAAGCTTTATTTTTGCAGGAGATCTCTGTAGAACTTGAGTGAAGCCTTATGGTATTTTCAGAAAACCCAGCCAGTGAAACTGGCCGGCATAATGAGGCTGAGAAAGGCTGCTGTCGTCAGTGCGCAGCAGCCTCCCCTTAATGATTTTTTTATTAAGCATCCTGTCTTTGCTATGCAAATGTGGGTAAAGAACACAACATCGCTAAATGCGATGTGCATCAGAGCTCCTTAATCAGGAGCGGATACTTTTCTTATTATTCATTGCATACATCCAGGAAGCCATTACGGTATCTCTTCTGCATATGGATGATGAATAATTTACAAATAATTCATCAAGACCCTAACAGGTGTATTGACATGATATTGACTCAGAAAGAGATCATACTGCCTGGCTGGAAGTAGCATAGCATTGATCTTTGGCTTTTTTTCCCTCCCCCCTCCCATCCTCCTTTAGTTTCCAAATCTCCCATTCAGGTTGGAGGGTTTTTCCCCATCACCCACGTCAAATGACTCGTAATCTGCAGTTGATACTACAACATAAAGCAAGGTTAAAGAAAGAAAAAAAAGGTCTTAATATAAATGGCTTCATTCAAATTCATTGCAGAACAAATACTAAATTCTAATCTTAAAAATGCATGCGCTGAAGTAACCCTTTTATATTTGGCCTAGATAGGACCAATCACACATGCCAAAGTTTAGATGGTATTTTTGACAAAGGCCATGCTGAAATGAGTTTAACCCTTCTATTTAAATTATTTCTTATTTTTTAGTCATTTTAAATGAAAAAAAAAAAAAAGATTGGTTTTGTAAATGGATAGTACACGAGCAAACTACTGTGTGTAGGAGTATAGTGATATTGCCCCTGAATCCTCTCCTAAGCTGCAGCAATTTGCAGTTCAAGGACACGCGGAGGCAGCAGCAGCATCTCTGTAACTGGAGATGGATACGCTTTCAGCCCGCAGCTCAGCCCCGGCTCCTGCCAGGGACTTTGTCAGAAGCCCATGGATGTTTGAATCACGGGGTCAAGACCGCTTAGCCCAGCGAAACTGTAAATCACCCTTTGGAGATCCCTGTTTCTTTGCCTATGGCCTACAGAGACAGAGGAGGGTCATTGAGCTGGGCACTGAAGTTGGGCGCCAAAGTCAAACTGGGTGGATGCGGACCAAAGGGAAAAGCTAGATCCAGAGGCTTGTGTTTCTAGCCATGCTGAACCCTACCGCCCGGGCAGGACTGCTCGTCGGAGCTTTCATGGAACCACAGGTTAGGATGGCTCACCCGAGAGACCCTTTTGCAGATTTACAACATAGAAATTTTAATGCAATAAATGTCTCCTTTGGGTTGGAAGTGGTTATTATTTGACAAACTGGAAGAGGGTGGATTTAGATTAGATATCAGGAAGAAATTATTTACTATGAGGGTGATGAGACCCTGGCCCAGGTTGCCCAGGGAAGCTGTGGCTGCCCCATCCCTGGAGGTGTTCAAGGCCAGGCTGGACGGGGCTTGGAGCAACCTGGTCTGCTGGGAGGTCTGGAACTAGACGGTCTTTAAGGTCCCTTCCAACCTAAACCATTCTGTGATTGTATGATAAACTTCACAAGTATCAAGAATAGCATTTGATGACTGTCTCATTTTGTTTTCAGCTGAAATGACTAGTCAAGTTGAAAGTATAAATGATCCTACAGAAGCAGAGCGGGAAGCTTAAGTGACAGGTAAGACCTTTATGGCTATTTTTATCTCCCATTTCCTATTCAGTTTCTATTTGAAAACTTGCTTTAAAAATGACCTTAATTAAAGTTAGACTTTAGCACAAAAAAACCAGACAGAATACAAAGGAAAAGAAATTGTCTAATATGGCCCGTATTACACCAAAAAATAGAAATATCCAGTAGACTTGATTTGTCAAGTAAATATTAGAGTAGCAGTCTGCAACTGTAATGGATTTAGACAGTGCGTGGTCTTAGATCATCAGAAGGCAAGACAGCACCGAGATAAGGAACAGAAGAGTAACCGAGTGAACAATTTTTGGCATGGCTTAGGAAAATGACAGGCAATTTATACTGGTTGGAACCGAGCTCAGTTCTGTACGATCTGTATTCTGGGAACAACAGGTTCACGTCACGAGGGGTTTATTGCCCTTGGCTCTTCGATGCCTCACGTCACTTGTAGCGATAGCGCTGAAAAACAAGGCAAAGTCAGCGGGCTGCCTTCTGGAGCTCTGCTGCCTTTTGGAGCTTTTTGTGGATTTAATACGCTAAATGATAGTGCATGGCAGGAGCGTGCAATGGTGGCTGTTGCTGCAGAGTTTGTCATAAGCATGAGCAGCCTCGCCCCTAGATAAAAATGAATAATTTGGTAGGAAGACAAAAGTCCGAGACGTATCCCCGATCACAAGAAGCAGTTGCCATTTCTCCCTCAGAAGTAGTTTTTAAGCGTTAATGCACACCGCTTGCTTTGGCACAGGGTTATCATGAGACGCCATTATCACATGCAGCAAGATGTGTTATTTATGCTTGTAACGGGATTTCATGTAGCTCAAGACCAACTGTAGCAACTTTACAACGGTTGCAGCTGTATCACAGAGATTTAAAATACAAGGTCGTATTACTGAGCGTAGCCCTTTGTCCTTGTCAGCGTATAGACGATGTGCTGCCGTACTGCTGGAGTGAGGAATAGGCCTGGTGGGGTCCCTGGTAAAAAGTACTGAAGCCAAACTAGAAGGCACCCTCGCCATTAAAATACAGCTTCCACAGCTCCTCCTTCCCCCTCCCCTAGCTTCTGGTTGTATGTTCTGTTCAATCAGAAAAGGAAGAGGGACTATTGAAATCCTCGCTGTTAAAAATACATGGAATGGTTAGTACCATTCCTCAGTTTAAAAAAATATGTCTGATGGTTATTCCTGCTTTCACGTGGCCTGTAGCAAGTCTGTGTTTCATGCTGCATTTTCCTAGGGGAAAAAATACCTATGAATGCATTGGGCTGGAGTCATTTTTGCTTTACTAAGGGAGGGTTCACAGGAATAACATCACAATTAGCAATCAATTTATAAATCCCTTCAATTCCACTGCAAGGCCTGGCTCTGCCAGCACCTTTCTGAAGCAAAGGGGCCCGAGCCGGGGCGCACCCAGCATTTTAATGGCGTGTGCTTGATTAGAAGAAGTCATTAAATGCTTCATGGCTCTCTATCGAAGTCCTCGCGACACTGTTGCCGCTGTTTTAATTGCAAGGAGCGGGTACCCAGGGAGGATTGATGAGCCTGTTAAACTTCAAAGGGTCTTGCAGAGCTGAGGAGAGATCCCTTTGCTTACTATGGTTAGTATTTTTAATGTGATGTTTTTAATAGAAGTTCTATGGTCTAGCACCGAAGCACCCACCAGAGCTGGGGGGCTCTGATATCGAGCTAGGTACCGTGGTGCTGTGGGAAACCAAGAAACCCTAATGAGTGCAGCCAATTTGCTATAGAGGGTAATAGTGGCTGTTTTGTATAAACCGTGTGACACATACGCGTGCTGCGTGCATAACAGAAAGAGAAACCATAGGCATCTGTGCTAAAAAAAACAGATGAGACCTGGACTCTGTGCAGACATTTGAACTTTTGCCTTTTTTGTTTTTCTTTTCTTTCTCTTACTGTGGCAAAGGAAGGATGCAGGAGAGGAGAGACCCGAGGAAACCCGACGGGCAGGCACTGACATCCTTCGGCATCATTCTTGGCAGAAAAGAGCACGCAGAGATGCTCCGCGGGTTGGGAGGGAGGGCGCTTTGGGGAAATGACTCTTTGCTTTAATTTCTCTTTGTTCTTCATTGCATTTTGTTCTGTAAGTCTGTTGGAAAGAAACATAACTTCCCAGTTCTAACAATGTTTTGCAATTATCCCTGCAATTACAACAGTTTCTTCTGAACCGTGAGTCCCTGTCTTATATTGGGTCTCTTTTGCTCCTGCATCGTATCATCAGTAGCCTGTTCCCAGGCCCCCACCCCTTTTCTGTCATCTTTATCTTTGTTCCCAGTTGCCTGCAGGCAACCTGTGGGAGCCAGTTTATACTCCTCCTCCCCCTTTTTTTTTAAGACTGTTCCCTAGGATATAAAGGGAGATTTGCTTCGAGAACACGATCTGCCAACAAAGGATTATAATCCGTGCACCCTGATAAACAACTGCCCTCCTCGTGCTAGGGGTTTAAAAGACCAGACGCTCCAAAATCTCACAAATATTGATAGCGACAGCCCCGCACATTGCCTGCCTCCAGGTTTGTCGATCGGCACCTCCTGCCAGCACCCGCCGGCAGGTCACCGTGTCCGAACCCTGGCTGCTGGAAGAGGCACTTGAGATTCCCTTGAGAGCATGCTGGAAGCTGAGTTTGCGAGTTACTCCATCATCCCGATGCCTCGGCATCATCCATAGCTCCACCCTTCACCTTTCTCTCTGGCCTGGGAAAGCTAAACCGTGACCAGCCTATGCTGTGCCATGTCTCTCTTTGGGTCCTATACAGCAAAATAAAGCGCATGGCCTCGAACAGCCAGCACCCCAAATCAGTCCCGCTCTTTTCCAGTTAGCTCCGCACACCTCAAAATCAGTGCCGTAAGTATGACCTTTGGGTGCAGGTAGGCAACAGGTATTTCCTTGAGCCTGCGCGTGACAGAGGATAATGGGCGCTCTGCATTCAAGGCCTCTTTAAATACGGCTCCCGGCTTTAACAACTTCACACCGTATCTTGTGTGAGCCCTCATTATATTTTCTACTGCATATGCATGATTTCTTTTTTTTTATTTTTTTTTAAAAAAGCAATTAACAGTCATTTGGATAAGAATGTCTCACCATATGTCAATTGTTCTGCCGGCAAATGCTGCACTGAAATTTTTTAGAAAAGGAACAAAAGGGTTTCACATACATTTCCTAACCATGTTGTAACCAAAACCGATAGACAATACACTCGATGGAAGAGCACGCAACCTGTGTCCAGGGTGTGATGTGCTACAAACTGTATTTTAAAATGCCGCTGATAGTACTTTGATCATTTTAAGCAAAGTAATTGATTCTGTTCTTTTTTTTTTTCCCCCAATTACGCACAAATCCCAAAATAGCTATTCACTAGCTGTCCAAAAAAAAAAAGGAGAAAACAAGGTAAGACATATCTCTATCCTCTTGCAATCTGGGTTTACCCCAGCTAGAGTAGGTTTGGTGATAAATCATCTGCTGGTGTAACAGCGAGTCAAATGTGGCCTTAACACACCTAGTACTGGCTACGGCAGTTGATGGCTGCCCTGAGCTGCAGGGTAATTCAACGGGGTGTCAGGACAAACAAGGATTAGTAAGGAAAACAAGAAAAGCCCCAGATATCACCCAGTGAGTATGGCCCCTAGAAAGGCAGCCCCCTATCTCCCTACGGGGGACTCCAGCATGTTTGCTTGTGGTGGGATCAGAAGAATATTTCCATGTGCCAGCTTCTGTGGCATTTTAACTAGGGAGACACTAGCGACGGAGAAGATCTCGGGGACCTCCTTCATCACTTCTTTCTCCTGGAGATCAGTGGATGCGTAACTCTGAAATGGATCAACTGTGGAAGGAGCAAATGAGCTGACGTAAGCCTATGAATTGGGTTCATAATATTGATAAGTCTACCTAAATTTGCTACATACCACTCCTCTGGCCTTTGTTCTCCTCAGAGTACCCTTGAAGGGACTCCTTGTTCCTTTTGAGGTGTCTCTGCTGCTTTTCTTTCCCATCCCTGGGCTCGTGCTTGATAGAACGTGTCATCTGGGACGTGGTTTTATTTTTTTTTCCCTCCTGTGCCTTCACCTTGTTTCCAGCCGACTGCAGTTTTGCAGTGGGGGCCTTGCAGGTAGTACCACTGCACAGTGTGCATCCCGTATGTTTCTGTACAGTTTCTGTACCAGGTGATTTTGATTGAAATCGCCTGTCATAATAGATGGAGGAGGAGTGGATAGAAACCTTGGGAGGAAGAGGAATAAACACATTAGGGGTGTCTCCTCTCAGTTTCCCTTTTGTGCGGTTGCTGTGAAAAGACCAGGATTGAAGGGCTCCCTCCCTCTAGATAAGTGAGGGAACTGGCTCCGCAGGGCCGGGAATGAACTTGATGAGCTCGGCGTAAAGTGGCCCTACAGGAGAGATGGGGAGGGACTCTCTATCAGGGAGTGTAGCCATAGGACGAGGGGTAACAGTTTTAAACTGAAAGAGGGGAGATTTAGAGTAGATACTAGAAAGAAATTCTTTACTGTGAGGATGGTGGATGGTGAGACGCTGGCCCAGGTTGCCCAGAGAAGCTGTGGCTGCCCCGTCCCTGGAGGTGTTCAAGTCCAGGCTGGACGGGGCTTTGAGCAACCTGGTCTGGTGGGAGGTGTCCCTGCCCAGGGCAGGGCGTTGGAACTGGATGATCTTTCCCAAACCATTCTATGACTTTATGAATTGTTGAGGAGACCTGAGGCAGCCAGGTCTTCAGCCAAGGTGAACCGTGCTCCGCTGAGCTGTGATAACTTCAGCCGATGGAGTATCCATTCCCCTGAATCTAGCTCTGCTCTTGTTTTCATCGTGCTTGCCCATAGGCGACGTTAACAGAGCTGTAGGCTGCCATTATTTGTGTATTGGTTGTCACTCTCACCATTGCCAGCCTCGGTTTTGGCAAGGTAGCCAAAGGGAGAGCCCCCAGGAGGCTGGCTGCCGAGGTGTGACAGTTGTGACAGATCAGCAAGGACACAAAGATTCCTTAAACTCCTTGTGAAGACTGACCGATAGTTTAAAAAAAAAAAGAAAAATTAACTGCAAAGATGCGTCACATTAGGCACTCTAACCCCTGACAGTTATTTCATTGCACTTTTCATTTAACCTTGGTCCTCAAACAGCAGCGAGTCTTTGAAACCGTGAACCGTTTGCCCGAGGATGCAGCGGCAAAGCGTGAAGCCCAGGTAGGAGGTGTAAAACAAGGAAACGTAGGAGCTGATTAAGTCCTTACAGGACAATTTGCAGCTGTGTCTTATATCCATCTTTCTTCAGGTGGGTTTTTGTTTGAATTGGGGTTTTTCATTAGTCATAAAGTGAGTATAGTTTGGCAGCATGAGGTCTTCAGCTGAATTAGTAGTGGAGGCTGGACCCGTGTCCCTCGATGCAGTCTCCACTGCTCTTGCCGGAGCTGCAGAAATATGGGGAGCTGGTTTTGTAGAAGGGCAAATGTCAGACCAAGAATCACTCCGCAGGGATTTGTGTCAAGGATTTTGGTTTAAACCTGAAAGGTGTTTGCAGTCGGTGGCGTGAAGGGAGTAGCAGCCCTTTGGTGCTGATGTTTGCACACAGAGTATCGGGCTCTGCTCCTGTGTCTGAGAGCGCTCATCCCTACCATTAGGCACAATATTCCTCGGGGTGGTGGCTGCTCCGGTGACGTATGGCTTTCCTTCCATACAGACATCCAAAGGGGATATTTGAGACATAGTCTGTAACAATGGGTCACGCGTTTGCTGCAGCTTATTGTCAGTCTTTCTATAAAGCACTGAGAAAGCCTCTCTGTGAATTAACACCATACTGCTTTAGGCACTTGAATAAAAATATATTGAAAAATGAAAAAAAGAGACGTTTCTCTATGTGCAGTGCATGCCAGCTTTGCTTTTAAAATGACAAACTTAGCAGAGTATGTGGATCTATTTTCTTGGGGAATAGGGGGTATTATCACTGGATTCATCTACGATCTGCCTTACCGTAACATTTGTGATATAAAGGAATGTTTAAAAAAAAAAAAAATTAAAAAAATTTAAAAAGGTAATTTTCTTGATCCAAAAATATGTTTTTACTTCGATGCAAAGAAATGTAGACTGTTGCTTGCAAAATGTTTTCTCATAGATGGTCCAGCAGCTGTATCGGTTAACACATGCTCTTCTGTTTCTCTGCCATTTACATGCTGAATTTGCCTCCAAGTCTGTTATTTTCCCTTTTGTCTGTGCCCTGCCTTGGAAAACTTAAAGAACCGATGCCTTCATACTATGATGTTTGTTAAAGCAAAACATTAATAAAGCTTGTTCTGAAGACAAGGCGATGCCACCTGCGTGTTTATTCCCTCCTGACCGTGCTGATCATTATTTGTGTTTATTCCCTCCTAACCATGACAACCAATGTTTCAGCTTGGACATGCGATCACCAGCGCACGCAGCCGGCTCCCCGTTGGAATTTATCGTTCACTTGATGGCGGGGTCTTGTGATACATGGATACCTCGGAGGGATTTTTTTTGGACGGCATCACCAAAAGGTAAGACTCTGGGGTCTTTGCAGCTCAGAAGGGAAAAGGTTGCTCGGTTGGTCCCATCACTGCACCAGAGATGTTACAAAACCCATCCCAGCCGTTGTAGCAGTACTAAAATCCTTGGCATGTGTCAAAGAATACTCCTGTATATATGCAATTCACAGGCATAATAGAGAAGATGCAACATACGCTAGATGTTACCTGCCCTTTGTGCTATCACTTATTTCAAGACTGAATGAGTAGAAGATACTGCAAAGATCAGGAAGGTGGCTTTTTTCTTCCCATGGTGCTGGTATAGATGAAAACACGCGTACCGACCCTGTCTTACTCTTCTTATCCAAGGACAAGGATTTAATCGTTGATAACTGAAGTTAGAAGGCTGGCTCTGTGTGTTCAAAGCTCTCCGATGAATGGATTCCCTCTCTGAAATGGGACTTTTCCTTGCCTGCAACCCTTTGACAGCCGAATGGAAGAGGACAAGGCACAGGAGACACAGGGTATGGGGAATGCCTGCCTTTTTGCAGGATCCAACTGTCATGTAAGGAGCAGCAGCGAGCTAACCTGAGCGAGAGAAATACCAGCAATAGCTGTAACACAGCACCGGGTTGGATTTAGTTTGTCAAGAATTCTGTTTTCACTGGATCTCAACAACTGCACAGCCTGGAAGGAGGCGCCCACTTTCCCCGTGCTGTAGCCTGTTTCTACTGCAAGGGAACATTTTTGTCTATGGCAGGAGTTTATGTTCAAAAGGAGAAAAAGAAATTCATCTCTCATCGAGGAGCAAGTACTCTCCGACCCACCCTTTTGGAATAACACGAGGTTGAGAGGAAAACCTCCATGGTTTTGGAGGATGGAGAAGGGCGTGTGTTTGAGGCAGCTCAGACCCTCGCAGCGATGGGTGTTTGCCCAGATGATGCGGATTAAGCAAAGAGCAAGTGAGTCTGATAGGATGAGATGTGCGATAAACTGTCCTTAATTATACAATAGCAGTCTGTTGCTGATGGCCAGATTGACACCTCTCCTTCCAGATCTTGTTTGGAAAAGTGGTAGATTTGCGCCTAGGGAAGACTTTTGCTGAGCTGAAAACATCGGAGGTCACTCTAAGTCCGCAGAAACGGAGGCCTGGTTACCACTTTTTCTGATCTGCCTTCTTGAAGAGATTCTCCCCAAGGAATCGAGTTGTCTTTCAGGATTTACATGTACATGCTTTAAATTGGCTTTGATTCCTTGCCCCCCCACCCCCTCTTCTCTTGCACAGCAGCTTCCGAAGGGTCTTTATGACCTTGATCCAATCTCGTAGGGTGAAAACTGGGCTTTGGGATTTTAATTGGTCTTGGGGGTTGTATTTTATTTTTATTTGTTTTTCTGAAATAAGTGTCAGGAGACATTTAAAAAAAACCTAATTTCTTGTTCCATTAGAATTATCGGCAAACCCTTAAAGTAAGTGGCAAATCTCTGTTAATTCTTTTGGAATTGACTGATAAAACGTTTATCGTAATGAATTCCTGTAGAAAAAAAAAAAAGGAAAAAAACAGTCCTGAGGAAAACACAGCTGGTGGAGGCGGTACCCGGGGACGCTGCTCCATCTGGTGGCATCTGAGGGCTCGTCGCTTTGGGGACACTTCTGAGTGCGAGGCAGGTGGGGTTTCCCTCCGGTTTAAACCTATGGAGCATCACCCTCTCCTCGGTGGAAGAGCATACGCCTGCCCGCTTGGTTGATGTTGGAAAGCGGTTTGAGTGTTTCTGTTTGCCACTGAGCATTTTCATGTTCCCATTGCTCCAGATGTGAGGACACGCGTTGCCCGAAGCCAGCCCTGAATCCAGCTCATCTGCATGCAGGAGGTCCACACCCCCAGCGGCTGCCTTCCTGCTCTGAGCTGAAATAAGCCTTGCCTCAATGAGTTCAACAACGTTTTGGAGAGAGTGGTGCTCGAGGAGTTTCCCAGGACTCTTGTGAGGCCAGACAAGCGTGCTCAAGAAGATCCTGGGACCATTGTGAGATTGCAGGGGAAACCTAAATGGTCCTACAGAATAGGCTGCTGTAGTCCCTCCTGCTGTGTCTGGATGCATCTCACTTAGAAGCAACACCACCAAGAAGACAGCATTGCCATCAAGTTTGGTTTTCATCAGAAATACGGTGATCAGTAGAAGCGATTGAGAAAAGCCCCCCTCCCACCCCTTAGAAATTGTGTTTAGTCAACATGAGTGTTCATGGAAAAGCGTAAGGAAGCCAAAGCCCAGTGAGACCGACCTCACTGTCACAAACTAGTGCAATGGGGGCAAGGATGGAGGAAGCTTTTATTAATATTTTTCAGCGCAAGCCTGGGAAGCAGTGCCACCACCACCGCTGCGTCTCGCAGAGTCCAAGGAGCCAGTTGGGTCTGTGCAGCGTACGTCCAACACCAGCTTCTGAGCACCTGCTCACAAGCAGTGTCCTTCTGGAGGGGAGATGTAAGCCGAAACTTGAATTTTTTATTATTTTTTTTTTCTATTCCCCCCGCCCAGCAAGCCAGGAAATCAGTATTGAAATAAAGCCACTGTGATTTTCAGAGAACGACGGAACACAGCAACAGCAAATCGAAACAAGCAGCAAAGACCCATGAACCAAGCAGCAATCCAGTGGGCATCCTGAGCCCTGCAACTCACCTCATCTCTGCACCAGAGGGGGGGTTATGTTTACTTTTGGACCCAAAAGTGAACTTGGAGAGGAGGGGGTGATTACCTCTCCCCCTCCCCGAGCCAAAGCACTTTGCATGAAGAGGGGCTTCAGCATGAGTGGTGAGCGCCCCAAAGAGCATCAATTCATCTAAAATACAGGATTTAAACGGTATATTCTGTAATACAGAATATTAGATGTAGTATATATGGCATGCAGTATGTGTACTACACATGTATAGGTATGACATACACTACATAATACATGATGTGGTAAATATTCTGTATTGACTGTATATTAGATGATGTCTAGTTAATACATTTTAGACAGTATAATGTATATTATTATGTGCTGTACATATATCTCATTCAATTAGGTAAACTATTAACTCTATAGAAAATGTATTTTAGATTAAACTAATTTTTATACACTCTGTAAACAAAGCTCTGTATGTAAATACTATGTAACTTGTCGCCTACAGGTACTGACTAGCATGGAGATAATACCAACTATCTACTAAAATATTGTGTTACAGGGCAGATATTATAGATAAAATATATACTATACACTGTTTATGATATGTAACAAAATATAATCTATAACACAATATACTGTTAGTGGCGTTTTATGAAGTATATATGTAACTTAGGCACTACATCTGTAGAAAACAGAATAGTCTATGTTATGTACTATATAAGCTCTATCCTATAATACTCTGATTTTCGAACTATTCCTATATAAAATATATTGTATTGGTGTTGCGCATTGTAGTAATTACATCATCATACTAAGTTGTCTCTTTGTATACTGTGTCATTAGCAAGATTCGAGACTTAACACTACAGAGAACAGGTAATATAATGACATAACAAACTATATGTAAATCATATATCAAATCTTACATTGTATATACAATTTAGTGTAAACACATTACATCTAATGTTGATATATTGTATGGTAATTATACAATTGTCTTATACCCAATACAGTTCATATTGCATATATTATCAATGCAACATACGTTATGTTGCTGATGTTTTTTTTTCCTGCAGCATAGCCGTTTAATAAAACCAAGAAAACCAGATGAAAACGTAGGAAAACCACAGAAAACAGAGACGTGAGTGCGGCAGAGGAGAGGCTGGGTGAAGCTGGGCAGCAGATGAACTCTAGTCCCCAGCTGATTGCCTTTGCACCATGACTTGAATAGTTGATATTTGAGCTGAATAAAGCTACTAGACATGGGGGGGTTTGTTGCTTTATATCTCTGTATTTGAAATCCGTGTCTGCCTCTGTGTGGTTAAGTTGGTTTGTACCGTGATCTGAAAGACGGAAACCACGGTTTTTAAAAAATGCTTCTTGTTGTCAAGGTGGGTTTGTTGTTTTTTTTACAGTCAAACCTAGTGACAAATATAAAAGATAGAACTAGAGTTTTACTTAAAAATAAAATAATACAAAAACGCTGCAATCCTCTCTGGTTTTATCCTGTCATACAGAGCAAGTGTGACACAACCTTCAAAACAGAGAAAGTTGCCTGGCAAATCTGCACACTTGTTTCTTTTCCTGCTGGGAAGAGGCGGCCCTGGAGCTCATCCCCCCCGCCCCGGCCCAGGGCACAATTAGACCTGGGGAGAGCAAGAAATTATTCAGGCTGGTGGGCACCGCAGGAGGCCTTGAGCTCCAGCCAGCCAGCCACTAGTCCCACCACAGAGCCAAGGGCTCCCAGACAGCAGCCATTGCCCAAAACCCAGGCCAAAGGCCCATCAGGAGGCTGGAGAACTTGGGTGGGAGGCAGATGCAGATGGCTGCATGCCTGGGAAGGAGAGGGGATGGTGGAAACATGACAGCAGCAGACAGGGACAGCAAGCCAGCCTTGGAGGTCACACGGCAGCCCCAGCAGCGTGACCCCAAGAAAAAGCGCTGTGCTTTTCTTCACTAGCCATTAGATGAAAAGAGACTTGGAGCTGTGAGCAATGAAAATGCTTCCTGCTGTTTAGCCTCGCTGGGGCTGGAGAAAATAGGACTGAGATGAATCATTGCGTCCTTTCCTACAAAGAAAGTACCCAGCTCACCAGCAATTCCTCTTGCTGGTGGAGACAACAGCCTAGACCCTTCCCACAGTGGCTGACCTCTTGTGTCAGGCAAGGGCAACACCACAATTTAAATTATTTTTCTAAAGGTCTGACTTGCATCGCTGAACCTCTGGGAGAGGGCCCCTTGGTAAAGGGAGACTTAGAGATGGGTTATGTTTCTAGCCCTGGTCCCCGAGCCGTACAACAGAGAAACATTTAGGTTGGAAAAGACCTTAAAGATCATTGAGTCCAACCGTAAACCTAACACAGCCAAGCCCACCACTAAACCATGTCCCTCAGCACTGCATCTACCTGTCTTTTAAATATCTCCAGGGATGGCGACTCAACCTCTTCCCTGGGCAGCCTGTTCCAATGTTTGATAACCCTTTCAGTGAAGAAATTTTTCCTAATATCTAATCTAAACATCCCTGGCACAGCTTGAGGCCATTTCCTCTTGTCCTACCGCTTGTTACTTGGGAAAAGAGACTGAAACCCACCTCTCTACGCCCTCCTTTCAGGTAGCTGTAGAGAGCGAGAAGGTCTCCCCTCAGCCTCCTTTTCCCCAGGCTGAACACCCCCAGCTCCCTCAGCCGCTCCTCACAGGACTTGTGCTCCAGACCCCTCACCAGCTCCGTTGCCCTTCTCTGGACATGCTCCAGCACCTCAATGTCTGTCTTGTTGCGAGGGGCCCAGAACTGAACACAGTACTTGAGGTGGGGCCTCACCAGTGCTGAGTAGTCCTGCTGGCCACACTATTCCTGATACAAGCCAGGATGCTACTGGCCTTCTTGGCCACCTGGGCACACTGTTGGCTCATATTCAGGGACCATTCAGTCACCATGGGTGGCTCCAGTCTGCCCAAAACAGGGAGGCCTCCCCTTCCCACACAGCTGCTGTGGAGCTCTGCTGCTCTTATACCACCACTAGCCCCAAAACTACAGCCAAAATTTTGAGGAGCTGTATGTCTTTCACCAACTTGTGTTCTACCCAAACATGCTTAGCAGACCAACCAGCTACTGAAGTTCTGGCACCCATGGACTTGCAAAAGTGTCTAAAAAGACAGTATGTCACAGGAAAGCAGAAGCTCTCAGCATCTCCCAAAGAGAGTTAGGATAGAGTTGAAGGCAGCAAACACCAGTTTTGGTCAGGAGGTGCTACAGAGCAGACCCCTATCCCAAAAGACCTGTTTGGGTGAGATGATGTCCCAAAGCCATCTGCAAATGCTGGGCTGCCTCAGTTATGCCAGGTTCCTGTGATCCTCTCTCCCTCGTCTTGAACCTGAAACTTGGAGGGGGGGGCTTGTTTAAGCCAGCATGAAAAGAAGGCAAAGCCTGTCTTGCAGGCACTCAACTGGCACAACCTAATACTTGCTGCCTACAGTCAGCTCAAACATAAACCTGTTGCTCTCGGTGAAGCTGCAGCACCTTACACCAAAATAAGACCCAGCCCCATATTTTGATTTACCTGATACTGCCTTTATGTCCTTTCCATATTGCAGCATATTTCAAGGGCATGAAATATCCAGGAAACATAAGGAGCGCTTCTTCACCCTGAAAAACCATAAACAAAGATTGTTGAAGCAGTGTCATAATCATTAAACAAACCACCCAAAGACACCCTTGTTAAGGACAGGCTAAGCACAAGCAGGTGGTGTGAAAAGGCACATATTCATGCAAGACTGTGAGGAGAAAAGAGGTGCCATGGTTTGCAGCCCCACTGCTAAACAAAGAGGGACAGAGTTGGGTGAGGTGCAGCCACAGACCATTTCCACGGGA
This sequence comes from Dromas ardeola, assembly GCA_013398915.1. Taxonomy (NCBI): domain Eukaryota; kingdom Metazoa; phylum Chordata; class Aves; order Charadriiformes; family Dromadidae; genus Dromas; species Dromas ardeola. The sequence continues at coordinate 13,032 of VYZM01016499.1, read as the reverse complement.
CAGGCTTGCTGAGCACCACTGCTGGTGACCCAGATTGAGAGCAGCACCGGGGCCAAAGTTACCCCCCTCAATGCAGCAGAGCCAAGAGGGGAGCAGCAAACAGCAGCCCCAAAGTTGGCTGAAATGACCCCAATACACACATTGACCCAGGGGCAGGTACCTCTAAGAGAGGAGGCCAAGTTGCCCCCCAACATTGGCAGGAGTGGGGGTAAGAAAACAAGGGAGAACATGAGCGGGATCTCAGAATGCCCACAAGCAGTACTGCCAAGGCTGTGGCTGACTTTCCAGCTGAAGTCTCCACTGACGCTGCAGGCATCAAACAGCCAAGTGCCATGTGGCTTTTGAGCTGAAGGCCCAGGTCACTGAGAGGACATGGGCTTGCAGGGCCAAGAGGTTGGCCAGCCCCAACCCACCGATGGGTTACAGGTCCCACAGCCTGGCATCTGGCTCCAGAGACAGAACAGAGTGCTGCTAGACCCCAGTCCAGGTGGGCCGGGAGATGTTTCTTCCCTCCCACACTTCTTACTCATATGGCTTTACTTTTTTGGGGGTACGACTGTATCCCTTTACACTCCTTATCTCCATATAAATAAAAAGAATAAATAAATTAAGGCATTTACCTTAAATCCTGCTAAGCTCTTGCCCTCACTGCTTCTGCAGAGCAGTCAGTGCCACAGGCTCAGCAGGCCTTGCCAGAGGATGAGTTTTCTTTTGGTTGCATTCACCAGCTTCCCACTTGGTTGGATGGCCACACCTTGGGCCGAATTCAGGGGAGGAAGATTTGAAGATATCTTGTTTCTTCCCTGGAGTGGGGCATCTTACAGGCTGCATTTTCTTCCCCTGGTACACGATGTATTCTCCTCCCTGGGCTTGAAGATATAACCAAGCATTTGAGCTGGTCTTCACAGGGTCTCCCTGCCCCACAGCAGCCTTGGGGTTGGGCTCCTTCATGTGCTTCTGCTTTAATTACAGCATCAGCTCTACAACTGTGACAAGCCACCCTTCAATAAAGTCATACACTGAGGGCAGAGTTTAATAAGTTGTTGAAACATGACAACAAGTTCTGGCCAGGTTTGTAGTGCCATCAGGGCTGCGGCAGCACAGCTGGTCACTGCTGCTGCCCCTCAGCAGGGCAATCAGCAAAGCACTGAGGAGGGGGAAGCACTTGTGCCTTGGCTTTAACACATTCCCTGCAGCTGAAGGTCACCCCAGCAGAACCAGCTTCTCTCCTGTGAACTGCACTAAGTGTTTGGCAAGCACTTTTACACAAGTCACGCACACATCAGCTCTTGTTGTTTCCTCTCTTCCCCCATCTTTGGGGGAGAAAACAAGTTCAAAAGATGTTCTCCAACAAATCAAGTTTTCCTAAGGAACGGGTTTGCAGCCCTTTACTTCAAAAGCCTCAGTAGAAATCTAACATGAGCCTGTAGACATGCAAAGCTGCAGAGACACTCTGCACACTTTCTATATGTTTAATCAAAAGCAAAATAATCTTAATATCCATAAGCCACTGAGAAGCACTCAGTGGTCACTTAACTGAGGCTGGCAGGAGATGCAGCACCACGGCTCCCATCCTAAACACAGTTTCCACACCAGCTTCTGGATTCCCAAGCAAACCTAGACTCCCAGGGCCAGGTTCACCCCCTCCAAGCTGCTTAGGGAAGAGCACACAACCCCAACAATGCTCCCACTGCAGGGGAAATGCTCCGATTTAACCCCACGGGGCCTTTTAAGGTGCCAAGCCTGCTGGTGCTAAATCTCCCTCAGCTGTGGCCACTTGGCCCCACCCTGCCTTGCCAGGTGCTGCCTTGTTTGAGGGAACAACTTGAACCTATAGGGCATGAGATCTCCCAGCCAAAATGTGCTTTTGGTTTGGTTGGGTTTTTTTTTTCTTTGGTTGGTTGGGTTTTATTTTGTTCTGGGAGGCAGCTCTTCCCTTCACAGCATTACGTGACAGCAACTGGACAAATTTCCTGCAAACACCTCCGGCGGCGTAGGCTGCAAGTGCATCCTTCAGGGCTAAGAGATCTCAAGATCCTCCACAAATGTCACGTTGCTCCAGGAGAGGCATGGGCTCCTATAGAAACCCTCTACTAGGTTTTAATAAAAGGGAACCCACAGAAGTAACTACACAACGGACAAATAAAATTTAAAAAAAAAACAAGCACAAGGGAAGTGTTTGCTGGCACATCTGCGTGGCTTAGTCTGCAATTATAGCCAGGTGACAGAGCTGCTGCCATCAAAGGTGCGAGGGAGGAGGGAGGCAGGGCTGATGGATGGGGATCTCAGTCCACATCCACACGTGGTGGCCGAGGCCAAGGGCAGAGAGGGGCGTGCAGGGCTGAGAGCTGGGTGTGCGGCCAAGAGCACAGCGTGGTCAAGATCCTGCCGTGACTGCGTGCCAGACCGCATTGAGCCATAGTAGCCTGTGGTAGCTTTTCTATCTCTCATAAGAAAGTAGAAAAAAAAAAAAACCAAAATAAATTGTTAGGAAGGTACCTAAAAAAAAAAAACTAAAAAAAAAAAGAGCATGTTTTTCTTCCACAAAATTGTCTCTGAGGGCTTGCAAAGCCAAGTATATTTGTGGAATACAAAGTGGGAAAAAGATATTAAAATAATTATTCCGTTCTTTGAGTGGGTCTGCTTAAGCGCAGATTAAAAAAAAAAAGGCATATTGAAAAAAAATTAAAAAAAAAAAAATCCTCTTGACTCTAACCTCTCTAAGAGGCCATCTACAGCTACTTAACCCACCCAGGCACGTCCAGGGGAGCCATGGTGGCAGTGCCACTGCAGGGGAATCACTCTACCAGGGTAATCCCAAGACAGACCTGAGGTCCCCACGGCATTCCCAGCTGCCCCTCCTGCTCCTGCCTCCCTCTCCCCCATGGGTTCCCAGTCTCAGACTGAACACATTTAAACATGTTTTTAGACCAAAAACTGTGTTTATCCAAGACTGAACAGTTTCAATAGGAAACTCTTCTGTTACCTTCTGCAGAGAAATCCCAAATGGTTTGTTCCATGCATGCTGAAAGGGACTTCTTCCAGGTGGTTTGTTTCTTAATGTTTGTTGGTTTGTGCTTTACTTTGACCCAGGCCATGCACTACATCAGACCTCCGTCTGCAGGCAGCCTCAGGTGACCTTGCGTCACGCACCCCCATCGTTGGTGGGCCAATGTCCTGTACATCACCCCTGGCCTAGGAGCATCTGCCCGGCTTTGCGTTGGGTCCCCTCAGTTCACACCAGCTTCCACCTACAGCTAAACCTCCTCTGGCCCCCTGCTGGGACATGGGCTGCAGGACGCCAGCGCATCAGAGAAGATGGACATCCATCAAACCCATCCTCTGAATCAGATTTTGCTGCTGAACAGGGACAGAAGAACAGATGGAAGACTTTGGTTCTTTAGGAAGTGAACCTAAAATTGCTGACCCAGGGCAGCGAGCAACTCCTTATTCGTGAGGATCACAATGTTGGAGTCCCTCTTACCCAATGCCAAGAGTCCCTCTTGCCCTATTAGGGCAATACTTGTACCACTTATGAAAGCTGACAGTCTCTATACATTTCTGGTGTATGTGTGTATCTGAGTATCTCGTACATCCAACAGGGAATACTTGGCATTGGAGGGTGATGGTGTGCAAGGAGTGGTGCAGGCAGATTTTCACATCCCTGCATTCATGTGCCAAGCCTCTAGAGCAATGCGGGAGTTGGTGGTTTATTTATTGCCTGGGTCTTAACGTGCTTTGGATTTGTTTTTTTTTTTTTTTTTTTATCTTATGATTTTCAGTTAACGGTTCCATTTTTCCCAGGCACATGGAGGGACCTGGATGGGATTAAGGAGGGATGTGCCACGGAGGAAACACATCTTGTGCCACTTTGCCATCTGCCATCCTCTACGGCACCACAGAGTCACTGGTACGGGGCTACGTGGCTTTGCAAGACATCCCCCAGACCCACTGTGCTGGACACATGCCTACGTTTATCTCAGTTTTCCCAAATTTATTTATCCCAGATTCCCAATGGACAGGCAGTATGTGCTCCTTTCTTTGTTTTGTGTTTTTTTTTTGCTGTGTCTGAGCTGCACAGGACAGCAAAAGGCGTGTGCCAGGTGGGTGGCACCACAAAAAAAATGTGTGTATTGAATAAAATGGTTAAAAATGCCACCCCAAATGCTGAAAGGGGAATTTGACGCCATGCACGGAGCCAGTTCTGACCCTTGTTCGCTCCTCGTGCTTTCCCACAGCTTTTCCTCCAGAACAGGGAGTGAAAAAAAATTGAGTGGCTGATTTCATTAGCATCAAACTTCATTACTGAAAGCAGCCGATAGGAAGTGTAGCTTAATTGTTTTAATTTGCCTGCTAATTTACCTAACAACTGGTTCCTCAACGCACACGGGTCCCTCATTTCCTACCTCCAGCCCTTTGCAGTGGCACCCACCCGGGGGCTTCTTTTCTTCCCCACCCATGAGCCCATGGCTCTTCAGCTCATCTCCCATCCCCTGGTACCAAGACTCGACCTCCATATTCATTGTTCTGTTTTATTCTATTTTATTTTATTTTATTNTCAAATATCATATAGTCCTGATAAATGAGAGGAAAATCCTGCAGTCTCCAATCAGCTTTAGTTGAATCGCTGTTCAATTTAAGTACTACAGAATTTGACTCACAGTTTTTAGCTTGGAGGAGGTTGGTTTTTATTTTTTTTTTTTATATTTTATTTCTATTATGTTATGCTATTTTAATAAATCAGCTTAGCAGATGCAATCTTCATTAATTCCATGAACTGATGAGGAATGCTCCGACCACATTTTTTTATTTATTTTTTTTTCACATAGAGCATGAGGAAGATACAGACAGGTTAGAGTTACTCCACTGGAGGGTCTGTACCATCGCATGGACCCACGTTCGCGAAAGGCTCACGGGGAGTTAAATTAACATCAAAGTGTCATTACACAGGAGATGCCATGGTGCAGTCAGACTCTGTTTCCACCCGGCGTGGGATTACGTCTACAGAGGGGAAAAAGAAATGTTGTGGAGCTCGTTTCTGAGAAGTTTTCAGTCTGACAGATCCCAAGACTGAGCCTTTTCCCATGATGCACGGGCTGCCCACCCAGCGCCAGCAGAGGAACGGCTCCCGAGCCACCGCGGGGGGACGATGGCTGAAGACCAATGGCACAAGCAAATGGAGGGAGGGGCAGGAACATTTTACTATTTACAAACACAGCCGAGCTGCAGTGAACATTTGTCTGGAAACAGTTCATGAGGATATGGGCAAACCTTTAGCAATTTGCACCAAAACGAGGGAATACACCTCAGAAAAGTATGCCGGGGAACGCGGTGGCGTGGTGGTACGTAACGCCGCTGCACCAAGGAGCTGTGTGTGTGGCGGGCTGCATCCTTCCTTCCGTATGTCTGATGCCCATTTTCTGTGCTGGATGATTTATGTCTTTGCCCCCAGGTAAGGAAAACCCATTTGTGTGCTTTGGTGTTTCTGGAAGGGAAAGGAAACATTTTCAAACTGAGGAAATCCAGAGAAGTTGCAGGCGTCTCTGAGCCTGCAAAGCCTGCGCTCCAGTGTGCTATGCCAGTGCTTATGTATGCAATTAATTTACATAATAAAATTTTAATAATGATGCCTGATGAGTGCTCAGCTGTGCTTTGCCATGCGCAACTGGGGAATCTGTGACTAAACATCCAGCGCTAAGCGGCGCAGGAGTTAAACTGAATCCAGCAAGAGGGAGCGCCAGCAGACCCAGGTGCTGGGCTTGGACCTGGCCTTTCCTCCCGTCACCTAGGGGGGAACCCCCAACATGGGGGATGCCGGTGCCCGGCAAGCTCCTCTGGAAGCAGGGACCAGCAGGCAGGTGCCCGCGTGGGGCGAGGATGGACAAGGAACCCAGTCCCCTGCCCCAGGGACTACCGTGCTTCAGGGTGCCAGGGGAATCTCTCACCATGTCTGGCTGTACGTTGGCATGAAGCTCATGGACTTATGCCCCTGACTTCATAATCATAGAATCATAGAATTGTCAGGGTTGGAAGGGACCTTAAAGATCATCTAGTTCCAACCCCCCTGCCATGGGCAGGGACATCTCCCACTAGATCAGGTTGCTCAGAGCCCCATCCAGCCTGGCCTTAAAAACTTCCAGGGATGGGGCTTCCACCACCTCTCTGGGCAACCTGTTCCAGTGGCTCACCACCCTCATGGTGAAGAACTTCTTCCTAACGTCCATTCTGAAACGATCCATCTCTAGTTTTAATCCATCCCCCCTAGTCCTACCATTACCCGACATCCTAAAAAGTCCCTCCCCAGCTTTCTTGTAGGCCCCCTTAAGATACTGGTAGGCCACAATAAGGTCTCCTCGGAGCCTTCTTTTCTCCAGACTGAACAACCCCAACTCTCTCAGTCTTCGTAGGAGAGTGCTCCAGCCCTCTGATCATCCTCGTGGCCCTTCTCTGGACATGTTCCAGCATGTCCATATCTTTCTTGTAGCTTCCTTGGAGCACAAGGATGAGCAAGTGGAACATTCATAAACACTGTCAAATAGAACATGGGGAAATAGATAAAACATGCCCATACGCTTATTTTATCTACTTTTTTTTGGGGGGGGGGTCACTAAAAAAAAAGATTTTTCTATATGGCAAATAGATTTTTTGTTTCACTGAGAAACACACCGCCTTCTTTTGCGGCCGTGCGCCGTGACAAATGAGGCAGAGGTCTTCTCGGCGCGGCGCAGCACGGCAGCTCGGCGGTTACCCCGCTGAGTGACGGTGGCATGGGGGCCATGGTGCGGTACCCTCCCCATCCTGCTCTCCTCGCCTGCCGCGGGGACTCAGCTACCTCTGAGAGGGTTTTGGGGGCCCAGCTGCATCCCTCGCTGCCAGGGAGATGCTGTGGACACTTGACTATTCACCGCAGCACGAAGCCGGGACACAGCGCTCCACCTCGCCGCCACACGCACCAGTTACTCGCCCGGAAGGTAATTTGCTTTTCATTTTCGCCATCTCTCAGTGAAAGCAGTGAGGTTCGGGAGTGCTGGGCTAATGCCTCCCCTTTCAAATTTCTGTTGCTCTCTCTCCATCTGCTTTTATACATCTATGGGCAAACCAGAACCACACTCCGGCCATGTTCTACCCTGCAGCGAGCTGAACAGCTGCGCCGGTACCCACCCTGACACGAAATGCTCAGCGAAATAACCAAGTCATCGCTAATTAAGTGCAAGCTGACTGTATTCATTTAAAGGTGCCATATTGACCAGCGCCATTGCTGCGCCGATCAATCACTCCAATTTAAACTTCCTGCCTCTCCGGGAATCGATATATGCAAATAAAACCACTTGGGAATTGAGATGATTTAATTCTTACCAAAACCGCCGGGATCAGAAAGATCTGGAGAGGAAAGCCAAGCACAGGCCCACCCGCCGCACTCCGGAGGGGCGTTTCGTGGTGGTTTTTACACTTTGCTTTTGTGGGCGGCAGCTGAGGCCTGAGGGTCTGGGGAAGGCAAGCAGAACTACAGGGGTCGGGGGTGTGTGTGCAAAATTGAATTTCATTTGACTTTGCATGATGTCCTCCAGCCTCGGCAGGAGGAACGGTGATGGTGATGGTGTCCGGAGGGACAGCCGGAGAGGTCCGGTCCTGCTGGTGGGCGATGCTTGGGAAAGCCTGCCCTCGGAAAGACCCGTGCTCTCTCCTCCCAGTTGCCTTTCAGGCAGCATGTGATGGTGGAAATATAACATGCTGGTGGATAATACAGGCAGAGGAGAGAGATTATAGAGAGGAAGAGAGAGAGAGAGGAGATGGAGGGATGAAAAAGAGGACAATTGTATTAAAAAACACTCTTAGAAAAGGCTGGTTTGAAGTTCAAATCTGTCAGGAAAAAAAAGCTTTCACAGCTTCACAGGATTTTCAAGCCATTACAATGAAAGGAACATTTGGAAGTCACCACCATCTCATCATCACCCATCTCCACTGCTCAGCGCTTTCAGGCTCGGTCCTGATAACCCACGGGTGAAGGAATCCCATTTTGAAATGAGGGATGGTCTAATTTCATCTTTTTCTTCGCGGGGAACGATAGCAGCCCCTTTCTGCTGGCAAGCCTCTCTCTCTGCTTACCTCAGAGATTGTTCTGCTCTCCAAGAGACCACTGCTTCTCGGGACCACATCATCACAATTAGACAGCCCCTAATTAGATCCCCCGCCACCCTGAGGCACATTTAAATACCAACAGGAGCCACTCGAAATCTCCGACGTGCTGCTGAGAGGTAATTGGAGTGTTTCAAATTTTGACATGTCAGCAATTAAAACCAGACCAAAACGGGCAAAAGCTTTTTTTTGTCCTTTTCTTCCTACTTTCCCTTTTCCCTTTCTGTGCCTGCTTGCAGGCACGGGTACAATTTGGGGAGGACTGGAAGCTGCAGCTGTGAAAGCAAAGGCAGCAGAAGTCAGCAGGCAGCTCCGGCTGCTTCCTTAGGCGTTCGGTGCTGACTGCTGCTGGGTGCCCCCAGACAGGCTCCTGTTGCAGCTCAGCCATGGATTATTGCCCTTTTTTAATTCTCTTTGGAGGAAATACGCCTTTGCGGGGGTTTGGTGACACAGGGGGAGACCCTGTGAGTGCTCACAGCCAGGGGACAGCTGGACAGACCCAGCTGCCGGGAGGGGGTAAGGCTGTATATATATATATATACCCATATATAAAAAAAGGCTCCTTCAACCACCAACCCAATGTCTTGTTTTGAACCGGTTCTCCAGGCAGCAGATTGGCAGCTAATTGCCAGGCATCCAGCTTAAACAGCCTTGCGACAGGAAAAAAAAACCTGCGACGGGGAGGCGTGCTGAAAGCCTCCGCAATAGTCTGTCTCAGCATGCTCGGGTTGCTGCCGCAGGCATTTGATGCAGATTAACCTCGTCTGGGGTGTTATTAAGGACGAGAAGAGTGGACAAAGCCAAGGGTTATGGAGCTCATTTATCTTTGCATGCCCCCCTGGGTCCATTCATCAGTTGCTCTCTTGCAGACAGTGTCTCTGCAAATGCTCCCCGCACGCGGGCAGGGCAAAGCCGTATCCATCTTGGCATCTAGGCAAGACAACTGCTGGCCACGCTGGGACCCGCTGGTTGCCAGTAACTGTGAAAGGACAGGACCTACGGGCTCACCCGCACAGTGACATGGGTGCCTCCGGGATGAATTTTTAGGCACTTTGATCTCGGTGTGGCAGCAAAGCCCCGCTCAGGCGCATACACCTCCTCCGCGCTGCCCGGCCCTCTGGTTTCAGCTCTGCAAGACAAGGATCTTTCTTCCTGTCCCCTCGCTCCCGTGGGATAGATGATAACCTGGATGGTCCAAGGCTACGACTTGGATCTCACCCTCCCCCCGTGCAAACTCTGGTCTGCCCCTTTCTCTGAGAGACAGGTCTTTAAAAGCAAACGACACTTGGGAAGGACCCAATACCATCCAGTCAAGAGGGTCAGAGTCACTGGGTTTTCCTGATCCTGGATGGTGCAGTCCTGATCCAGATTTTATGGGGTTAGACACCTGAAATTTGTTAAAGGTCTGGTTTGGGGCACCGAAGTCTGCCTCTAACCCCAAAATCACCTGTCACAGCAGGGTCCTTTGCTCTTCCTTCATAGCAGTGCACTTCAGTCCTGCATGATTAATTCATTAGCACACCTCCCTGCAGGGACAGCTGATTACCTTAGCGGGCCCAGATCCCCTCCGGGCAGCCGCGGTGTGTGCGGGAGAGATGGCTAATTGGAGAGGTCATGAGACCCCCTTTGCTCACCTCGCAGCCCCGGGGCTGACGGGGCCACACAGGGCACAGGGGACGTGCTCATCAGTCACGATGCCGTAGGGCATCGCTTGGCATTTTATAGTGGCATTAAAACATCACGGTATAAATGAAGCCCCAAGTAAGGCTTAGTCTGGTTTTGGAGTTGCTGTCTCCCTAGCGCTGCGGATGGTGACAGCCGGTGCGAGTGCCGGAGGCTCCGCAGACCCTTCCAAGGATGCTGCCACCGGGGCTTGAGCGCGGGAGTAAGATGGCCATGCTCCATGCAATCACTCTTTTCTCCTTTTATGTCCCTGTGAGAAAAATAAGTGTTTCGGCTGCAGATTAAGCTTTTATATCAAGCTCTGCTCAAAGAAAAATTCTGCTCAATCTTAGCCTGCAAAACCACCAAAGAATATTCACTAAAGCATAAGTGAATGCAGAAATAAGGATGCATATGCATAAGACAAAGCAAAGACCAGAAAACAAGGCGATACTTTCCTTTCTTAGGAAATTACAGCGTTGACACAATCATTTTACTGATTTGAAATACTAAACAACCGAGTCACCTCTAATTAAGTGGAAAGCTGCAATATTCATCCAAACGTGCCGTATCGATTACGGCGTGCTCTGAAACCAATCAATCTTTCCATTTTAAGTAGCGAGCAGCAGGTGAAGCAGCAAACAGGGGCAACGCTTCCTGACAGCTATTGATAACTTCACACCCTGTTTCGAACCCCTTTCGAACACCCAGTGACCAAAAAGGTGTCGATGCCATCATTCCAGTCCTACATCACCACATGCTCCCTCCAGTTTCCCTATGTCTCTTCCCATCCTCCTCGCTCCCCTTATTTTGGGGGATTTGCAATGTGCCCAATGCGAAATCAGCTTCGAGTCTGGTGAGAAGAACCCAAGTATGACTGCTGGGCTGTGTGTGGATGCTCGAATGGAACTTAAACGCCTTTTTCACTATTGGAAGAAAAGCTAAAACTGTAAGCAGCGGATCAGCTCTCAAAAGGGGATTTATTTTTTTTTTAATCTGCTTTGTGCAGTGCACACCTCCCGACCCCCAGCCCTCAAGCAGAGCGGGGGCACAGAGCATCCCTGCAGGACACCCCGGCTTACGGGCAGAGGAGGGTCTGTGAAGAAGGGTTGACCTTTCTCAGTTTGGCTAATTTCGGCAGGTCGGGGATTTATCTGGAGCAAGAAAAGGACTGGCTCACTTGCTGATGGTGACCTAGTCCTTATTTTCTTTTGTCTGTGACAAGCAAGTTGCCTTCAGGAAAACAAAGAGTCTTAAATAGTCAATAAAAGGGAGTTTCCAATTCAGTCCGTTGGGCCTTATTTCCCGGAGGGCTATGGTCTCATGCTCATCTTACTTCCCCAGAGACACAGGCCTTGGCATGGGGAAATAACAGGCTGATAAACCCATCTAACAGCTTTCCCCCTTCCTCCCCAAATCTCCATTCTTTAAAAAACACATACTAGGTGTTAGGAGAAGGCACACACATACCCTTTCCCCTCCAGCTCAAGTTTAAATAAGGCGGCAGATCGTAGCATTTCTTGTCTAGAGGAGGTCATGCTGCACGTGATGAGCAAACCCAGTTTACCTGGTGTGGGGTCCAAAGCAGATACGTGCGGGGACAGTCCTCGCACCGCCCACGTCTGCGGCCTGCTGGGCAGGAACAGCAGCTTCCAGCTTTCAGGAGAGCTTGTGTCAGCCATGCTGGTGGAGAAAAAGGTGTTTCCTTTGTGCTTCAAACTGTTCCAGCTGTGCAGATATCAGATGGGGGGAAAAAAGTAAAAAGGCAAATGCTCTCATATCTGTCTTTACCACTTCAGGCCAGTTGCCTTCATTTGGTGGGGAGGGGAATTAACTCCTCAGTCTGAACATGTGCAAGTGGTAATAGCAAAAAAAAAAAAAAAAAAAATCACCTTCTGGCATCAAGAAATAATTTACCTTTTCAAACTTTTCTCTAGCTTATTTCCCAGGAATCTGCAATCTTATTAATGACAAGAGCGCGTTATAATGCCCCAGCATTACACAAGACTTGACGTCTAGAAAAATGAGTGGCACATTATGGTTTAACTTAGTGAATACAGTTCTCTGTATTTTATCTCTGAAAATATTTTCTCAGTTGCAGACTTCGGTGAGAAACTTGCAGTGATTGTTTAGGAGTGCCAGACAATAAAGCGAAAAACTGTAATCAAGCATGTAGAGAAGCAGTACACGTTTTACATGTTTTGCTCAGAGTGAGTAAGGCACGTTATCTCCCATTCATGAAAAGCTAGGAACTGAAGAGAGGATTATTTTTTTTTTTGCAAGAGTCATGTTTGCTGTCAGAGATGAAATATAAAAAAATCAATATTAATGAGAGGCAGAGAGTGGAAATGCTATAAATCCAATTGTGCTGTCTGCACCATCTTCCTGAAATGCTGTTACTTCCTTTAAAAAAAGACAATGAGAGAGGATTAAAAAAAAGCCAACCAAACAAAAAAAAAACCAACCAAAGGAAAAAGAAAGGGAAGGGGAGAACAGCCCCCAACCCAAGGACTTTGCTCACAGATGGGCCGGTCTCTTTGCCTCTAGTTTGGATGAGAGCGGCGCGACTCCACTTGTCAGGCTACAAACTTTTCAAGCTCTTAACGCCATATGTGTACTGCCGATTGGATGCCGGCTTCCAACAGAACGAATTACAGAGGCTCCCTCTGGTGCAAATTGGACGCATTCTCAGCTTTCTTTAACTTTTAAGCCTTGCGTTTTCAGCCAAAGCGGGTCCTCAAATACTTGGCGTGCGAGCCGGTAGCAGAACGAAGAAACAAGAAGGCCAAATGGTGAAATGGCAGCTCCCCAAAGACGCTCCTCTCTAAAGAGCCCTTCTGCTTGCCTTAGCGCGAGTCTGCCAGTGCAAAGTCAACGGCTGGAGAAGTGGGGAGTGAAGAGACCAGAGGCCCTTGATGCTAACCAAGAACGAGATCCAAGCAACATGTATTCAAGAAACCTACGGGAAACAGAAATTGGATAAATTTGCTTGGTTTGGAAGAAAGCTCTTGCATACATTGCCTACACAGACCAGAAATTCTCACCAAGCTTGAGATGCACTGCAAGGTAACCTGCAAGACAGACCTAATTCAGAGCACCTTAAAAGCCACTGACAGACTCATCTGGACTTCATCCATTCTGGATAAAGTCCCTGAGAAAACTTCTTGAGAAAGTCATTTAGTTCCAGAAAACTTCTGAGTTCTTAGAAAGCCCTTCTAGATCATAGAATCATAG